>JANHZT010001750.1:188722-200312 GCA_032468215.1 Stegonotus admiraltiensis | reverse complement strand
AGGAGGGGTGTCACATGGGAGCGTCCTGTCGCTCCCATAATCCCCCGCGCGGCCGCATTCTGGACCAGTTGGAGCCTCTGGGTGCACCTCAAGGGGAGCCCCATGTAGATTTAGGATTGTTTGGGGTTTTATGAGTACAAGTAACCTGTTTTTACACTACATCGACAACAAATAGACAGACAGACAGATTTGTTTGTGAATCACCACGTATGAAAATACTACTATCTAAAGGTTAGTTGCTAGTTCATATATAATATAAACACAAACAGCAACATTTATTTCAAAGAATTACTGAATGCAGTGACAATTAATTTCTTGGCAAATATTTTGCAAGTCAAATCCAAAGCATGATAGTATAACCAGGATTGTATTATTGTAATGTACCATTCAAACGCTACAGTCAACTTGCTCTTATCTTAATATCCTACTGCCAGCAAAATATTTATCCATTTCCTATATTTAAAATGCTATCCAGACAGCCAGAATTTTATCCTGTAACCATGTACACTACTCTAAGAAATGTTTTCTTTCATGAAAAATAAAGATGTGGCACAGAAGTAAAATTTAAATTCATAGCTACTGACACACAAGTAGGCAAAGAAGTTACATGCTTTCAGAACATGTGATGTCCTTCTCTGATATGAAGAAATAATTGATCTGGCAAAATGAATTGGAAGATTTTTCTTAATAGGAATAAATTATGTAGTATTAAAACCAGAAAACACGTAAAAGTCTTAATCCCTAAAGATAACTTTTCAAAGTAGCCCCAAACTCAAAGCCATTTTTTTGGCCGTTGTATTGCGATCAAGCACTGCCCTCTTCTGGCAATGCTTTTCAGATCTGAGATGTTAGTACAACATATTCAGTGGTGTAATCTGAACCGGTTTGTCACCAGTTCGCTGGCTGCGCATGCACGCTGCGTGCCAAGTGCGTGCTGTGCAGGTGCACACGCAGTCCTCACCAAACGCAGTCTGTGCACACACATGCGCAGTACGTGCCAAAAGGAGGCTTGGGAAGGGAAGTAGACAGCAAGGGGGGGAGGGGAAATTAGCTGTGGTGCGCAAGCTTGGGAACCTTTTTTTTAAACTTTTTAAAAGCATTTTTTACTACCGGTTCTCCAGAACAGGTAGTAAAAAATGTTTTAAAAAGGTTAAAAAAAGGTTCCGATGATCACAGCTGTGGCGCGCAATCGTCGGAATCTTTTTTTTCTTTTTTAAAGCAATCGGGCGAACCGGCCCGAACTGGTAGCATTTCACCCCTGAACACATCTAAACTATATAAGATTATGGAAGACTTCTAGAAGTATTGCCTTATAGAATTCCCACAGCAGAATAAAGGAACTTAAGGATTCAGTGGCCAGCAGCTGCTCCACCAAAGTTTAATTTAATTGAGAGGCTGCCTTTAAAATATTTACAAAAGTACTCATTTTCTTTCAATAGAAAGAAATATATTTTATATATTTCTATATATTGTATATATATTGTATATATTTTATTCCAGAAGATACACTTTTAGACGCATTTTGAATGGAGAACAGTATTAAAACTCTCTCAGAAACAGCTAATAACAAATTTCCAACCAAAGGGCTCAAAAATCTGGTTAGTGTGTACAGGCATTGGCAACATCTGTTATCCTCAGTGTCATTATTTACTCTATCACAGGGTTGTCAAACTTGATTTCATTGAGGGCCGCATCAGGGTTGTGTTTGACCTCAGGGGGCTGAGGTGTGTGGCCAGTTTAATGTCTCTTGTTGGCTGTGACGTCCTCCTGCAGCCCTCTGCCAGTGAAAACAGAGCTTGTGAGGGCTGCATGTGCCCCCCCTCCCGAGCTCTGTTTTCGCTGGCGCAGGCACCATGGACTGGTCCTTCACTGTTTCCAGGGCAGCCCTGCGGGCCAGATCTAAACATCCTGTAGGCCGGATCCGGCCCACGGGCCTTGAGTTTGACACCCCTGCTCTATCACAAATAGGCAACCTTTTTGTTCTGGAACTATATCCAGAGTTTTGAAAGCTTGTGATAATCACATTCACAAAACGGAGACTTTACTGTTCATAAAATGGATGTCCTAATGGGTCTGGCAAGGCAAATCACCAATGTAGCAGAAGTCAGTAGTGTTCTCTACCACCTTTTAGGACCGCAAACAGATCTGATGCTTAAGGTAGACCCTTTGCCTTTAGTAAGTCAACTTTTAAGACACATAGGCAAGCAATAAGGAAGATATCACAGAGTACCATATTTCCCACTCTTGTGCCACATCCTTTTACATTTTTTTCTCCTTTCTCATTCACATCTTTTTTTCCATCTACCCAAGATATTTTCTTCTTCAGTTGCACTTTTGTTCTCCTCTTATAAAGAGACAAAAGTAGAAAACAGTATGAACATTTTGACAATGCCCAAATACAACCCAAATGTTCAAAACCAATGGAACAGAAGTGTTTTTGCAAACCCTATAATATGGAATACATTGTTAAGATAACCTTCCCCATCCAGGCATTCCCCAGATATTTTTTTGAAAACTGCAGTCAGAATCCATTTTAAAAAGTATTTGGTTGGAAAAGGCTGGATAAAAAACAGGAGACCTAAACAAGATCAGTGGACTTATACACTCAAAAGCTAAAGTTCTCACATCATTTTAAATAATTTTTCAAATTTCTGGAGTTCTTTTAACAGTAGCATTATTACCATTGTGTTTATTAAGAATACCTTAAAGATTATTGCTATTGGAATATCTTCTGAAAGTGTGTTGTGCTTCAGATAAAACCTTCCTTGCTTCACAGTTATATTTGTTCGGCTCTTCTTTTCATGCGTAGAGCTAGGCATTGGTTACAAAAAAAAGAATATAGCATTAATATTTATACTTTTTATTCAGAGAGAGGAAAACGTGTCAAGACTTCTTGTAGTTGGAATTTCATAGCTCCAAAATATGTTCCTGTTGAAAATTAAAAATTAGCTATTGTATCAACTATTTCTCTCTTTTTGGCTGTGCTCAACAACAAGATGACCCGGTCAGAGGACGTCTCAAGCATCTATTCCTGACTACAGCTGCCAGGCCAGGAATAGCCAAAAAGATTGCTTGGAAGCAGGAAAAATCATAGTGAGCTGCCAGTCAGTGAGAGACTGGCCAGTGGTTAGCCAGAAAAAGAAGTCAAGCAACAGCAGCTGATGGCAGACTATGTGACGTTAGATTTGGAGACAACCATGCCAGAGGTTGCATGATGGAGGGGACTGGTCTTTGTTGATTAGAACAGGAGAGAGATAGTGGATTGAGTGCACCAACAGAGCTGAGAGAGAAATGTGAGTGAATGCTAAATGGGAGGTTGAAAGATGAAACTGGATGTGAAACACATTGAGGATTATCAGTTTGTTTAGTTTAGTTTAGTTTATTTAGATTTGTATGCCGCCCCCTCTCCAAAGGACTCAGGGCGGCTCACAGCAAAAACACATAAAAATTCAATAATAAAATATAAAACCGATAAAATCCCCTTTAAAAACCCCCTCAGTCCAATCCGGCCAGGCCAAATAGCCATGTTCTGAGGTCACAGCGGAAAGAGTGAAGGTTGTGACAGTATATTGGGAAGCATCTGAAAAGAACTCATCCCCAACATGCCCAAGTTCTTGAATAATTCTAAAACAATTTCCTGAATTCCAGTCAAGCTTAATGTAAGAGACTGCTATTCAGTAATTCTTTACCCACCTGGTAACTGATGCACCAACTGTTCCTTTTCTGTCAGCTTCCACTATTATTCGGTTTTTCGATAATTGCTCTTGAATAAGAATGACCTTTTCTACTCCTTTGACAATGAAGTACCCACCTACCAAATAGAAGATGGACGCTTATTCAGTTGCTGTAAGATTTATACAATTTTGAAATATGGAAATGTGGAATTTCCTGAACCCTCAGCAAAATAATAAATCCTTGGATAAACCTGGACTCCTTTCAGTCAGGATATGGATATGAGATGGAGATGGTGTTGGTCACTCTTTTAGATGATCTCTAATGGGGTTGGGACAGGGATCTATCTCTTCTTGACTTTCTGGTAGCATTTATCATGGGTTTACTATGGTATCCTTCCGGGCCAGCTCCACGGGCTAGGAATGGGTAACAGAGTATTGTGCTGGATCACTTACTTTCTCTGTGGGGCCAGTACCAGTCAGTCAATTGGGAGAAGTCCCATCCTTAACCCTTATTTTATGGGGTTCTGCAAGGTTGGTTACCCTCTTCATTTCTATTTAACACCTACATAGAGCCCTCTGTTGTTGTGTTGTATACTGGCCAGGGTCGCATGTTTGTGAGACAAACGGCTCTATAAATGTGCTAATTAAAATTGAAGGAATATCAGGAATCTGAATACAAGCAAATCACATGAAATATCACTACCAAAGATGCTGCTTTTTCCTCGAAGGAAGACTTAGTAATTATTTTCACTGCAACTTTGAGTTGCAAAATCTCAAGATCTCACATTAATTCATAATTGCAAAATCTTAGTAATTACTATCTTCAAAGGAATCAATCCTTAACCAACATAGCAAAAAATATTAGAAAATAAATTTGGAACCTGGATCTAAAGGACACTCGTTAAGCTTTGCAAATTCTGCTGGAGTCTTCCCAGTGAGAACACAATTGGAACTACGTAACATTATTGGCATCCTATAGGAAGAAAAACAGCATAGGTTAAACAGTCTATCAGCTCGTCTTTCAGACAGCTTACCTAAGCACCACTGGAAAAATAGTAAGCCAGATAGTAATGGTGGTAGCCATTGTCTTTTTTCGTAGTTTCAGATAATAAACAAAACTTTTGTTTTTATATATGAACAGAGATGTCCTCTATTTCATTGCCAAGGCAAGAAACTATCATCAATCAGCTATGACTTGGATTACCTTAACATTATGTATGTTAATGGGCAGCCAATCATACAATGCAGAAAGAAACTTTATTATTATTATTTATTATATTTATATACCGCCCTTCTCCCGAAATACTCAGCCATAGATAAAAACAAAGAATACAAAATTTAAAACCAATTTAAAATCCAATTAAATTAATTTGGCCCACAATTAAAACACCCCTATTTTAAAACAGATAAGATTTAATAATTTAAAATCGAAAAACAGTTAAAAGAGTTAGGCTAGCCCGGCTTGTTGGAATAAAAACATCTTTAGGTCATGGCGGAAGGTGCGAAGATTGGGGATCTGCCGTATCTCCCGGGACAGCTAATTCCAGAGGGCAGGTGCCCCCACAGAGAAGGCTCTCACACTGGGAGCCGCCGTCCGGCATTGCTTGGCCGACGGCACCCTGAGGAGCCTCTCTCTGTGGGAGCGTACTGGTCGGTGGGAGACTATTGGTGGCAGTAGGCGGTCCCGTAAGTACCCAGGTCCTAAGCCATGGAGCGTTCTAAAGGTGGTAACCAGTACCTTGAAGCGCACCTGGAAGACCACCGGGAGCCAGTGCAGCTCGCGCAGGAGGGGTGTTACATGGGAGTGCCATATTGCTCCCATAACCATAACTTTATTGATCTTTACCTGCCAAATCTATGTATAACAGTCCTTTTGGACTGTTATAAATACAGTCCTTATAACAAGTAGGCCTTGGAAGATCTATAAACAGGAAACCAAATAATGAGGTATAAATATATGGAAATTTGCTAAATGGAAATATTCTTTATTACCTTCTCTTGCAGCTTTCCATATTTCACATCTGTTTTTAAGATTTGAAATGTGGTGAATATATGCAAATATAGGAATTTCTTTAGCCAAATAAGCAAGGGTCAAGGCATGGTTTCTATTTATCTGTAATGCCACCAATAGTGATACAAAAATTACTACAACATAAAACCTGAATTAATTTGCTAACGTTAAGTGCAGGAGTTGCTTTATGTTAAAGGATTTTTCACAGCATGGTTACAATCATGCTGTGCCAACCACTCTAAGTTTAAAAAAAATATTTGCACAGTTTAAAAAATATTTGTTAATTTTCTTGTGCCTAAAACCCTTTATGGAATTGATGTCTACATCTTAAATACTATCTTTGCAATTCAGTTCAGGTATTCAGTTTCCAACAATGTCCCTTGAGACAGCTTGCTTATTTATTTACTAGAGATAAATAGCTTAATCTGCCAATCATCTTAGAGCAGCAATATAATCATAGGTAGTGCTTGTTTAGTGACAGTTGGGGCCACCAAGTGAAACAGTCACTAAGTGAAATCACAACTTTGCTTATGATCTTATTTCAGCTATCTTTCCTTTATAGATCCGTAAAGGTCATAAACACAAGGATTGATCATGAGGTTAAATTTTCATCAGTCATAATTGCAAATGATCAATAAATGAGGCAGCTGATAAATGAGACTATCTGTAACCTAATTACTGAGTTGCTAATTTAGGAGGTTCATTCATTTAGTACAAAGAAATCAAATTACATATATGCAAATCTAGCACTAGTATCCCAGCGAAACAAGGTAGAGAAAGCAGAAAGAACTGTTTTTATATGCAATTTAAAAAGATTGATATACATTCAAAGCTGTGTATGTACTTAACCTAAATTGCCTGAAATGAAAATAGGAAAGAAAAAGCAGGTAATCTGTAGGAATTGATACTAACCATTAACTCTTGATTTGACGATAAAACAAAATTGTAATAATGCTACATGGTAAATTGATATTAGAATTGACGTTGCAGGAAATATTTTTATTGCATTTCTATAATCTAATTATCTACCCATTAATACACACAGGCTCAAGATCCAAAAGATCTAATCAAATCAGAGAACCTTACTCATGCTAACGTTTTCACATCGTATTTTGTTTCCTCTCCACTGATGTTAATGCATACCAGACTGGAATACGATCTCCAACTTGAGACCTATTCCTCCAAAGGACAATCACTGCTTGCAATCAAACCACATAATGCAAAAGTACTATGCACAAGATATGCAAATTGGGTTGCACAGTCAACAGTCATCACTGACTATCAATCCCCTATAGCAGATGGACATGAGGATTTTGTCACCTGTCTGCTATGCGAAAGACCCAACAAAAAATGAATGCCTAAGCTGCTCTTTGTTGCCCCTTGATTTTCTGATTGCATTAAGGTGACTGCTGGTTGCAAACAAGAAAGGGCTGCTACTGCTGCTTTAATTGCACGAATAGGATAAATTAGCATTACAAAAGCAAAATGAAAGATACTGACCATCACTCATTACCAGTATTTTGCCAGTACAATAAATATCAGCTTTTAAATGCACTAGCAGCTCATCAACAAAACACAACAGGCAACACATTATGTACAAACTGGCATATTCTTTTAGTTCTTTAAATATGCCTTGAAGCTTAACAAGACCAAAGACCAAACCAGCATAGTCTTTTTGACCATTTAAAATGCATAAGGTCCACATTAATAGTATAAAAGCTCACCAAAATCGGCTTAGAGAAGTATTCTTGAACAGATAATATACTGGCTGATAACTGGCAGTCTATGAATCTACTGCCAAAATTTTACCAATATTTATGTGTTTTCATTTATTTAATCGCTTTTTGTATTGCCTTTATTACTTTATAAGTAACTCAAGGCTGTACACATACATAGTACTCGTTCTTGTTCCTACTTTTCCCACAAATCTGTGAAGTGAGTTGAGCTGAGAGAGAATAACGGGCCTAAAGTCACTCAGCTGGCTTTCATGTCCTAAGTGGAACTAGAACTCACTCTCCTGGTTTCTAGGACAGCTTCTTAATCACTACATTACACTGGTATTCTTTATCTTCCTTTTTCAGCATGCCACATGAATTCAAATCTACCTATATAAAATCTAACTTCTTTATAGCAGAAACAGGGGTTATAGCTGGTACTTAGTTCAGCATGAAGTCAGACTGCGAAGGATCTGCCATACACAAGATAACCAACTTCTTAAAAAAACCTTGGCTTGATACAACTGTTGCTGTGATTAAGAGGATAGCCACAAAGAACAGCTCAAGCCTAGAGACTGCCTTAGCTATGGGATTTTATTCCTGGGAATAGAGACCCACCACTGCATATCTTGCCAGATTCAACCTACTACCTGGTCAGTTTCATCAAGTAGATTTAATCTGAGTGTTCTAATCCTAAAATAGATTAAATTCAAACTTTAATATAATGCCTCGGCTTTACACTCAGGTGAAAATGACTAGTATTACAGTATATGGTTCATAAAAGTGCTAGTTGTAATCTTGATGCCTGTTCAGATCAAAGCCATGCACATTATCCAGCAGAGTTCCTAACTACTTTCGGTTATGTATTAGCTAAGGCTAAATATTAGTTACTTACCTGCCAACAGGTAATGCATTACGAATAATTCTTTGGCTGCCTCGAGTATATTCAATGTCCACTGTAATTGGGGCAGAATAAGTCATATCTCTCAGGCGACACTTAAAAGAAAAAATAAATAAATGTTCTATATGTGAATGTCTTCAACACTCCTTCAAAGATTTTCTCAGAGACATATTTTAACTGCTAGGATTTTATCTATAGCAATAGCTATACTGCTATCAATACTATTATACTAAACTATGATAGTAGAATTGGTTTAGTGGATATCAGAAGCAATAGTTAAAATTTGTGCTAATATTATATGCATAAAAATCTGTTACATACATTTATGTACACTAACATTCTACTTTAACATACAACCCCACTTAACTGAAAGCTTATTGTAAACTCACTCTAATTTGCTAGTTGTCAAAAAATTTCCAAAGTGAAGTGCTGAATAGAACCACATACCTCATGAGGAGAAACAGGTCTTGTTACATTGAAGCTTTCTTCAACATCTGGAGTACCCACATAAATATTGAGATATCTGCAAGTAAGACCCAATAAAAATAATTATAAATAGATATGAATCAATTGCCAAATATATAGTTCATGTTTTAATATTATACTTACATTTAGTAAAACAAATCATGAATATTTACAGAAATTTACAAATATATAAACTGCAAGAAAAAGCTGTTTTTAATAAAGCCTATTATTTGTAGGAAAATCATATTGCCACTTAATCCATCATAGCTCAATCAATTATATTACATTATATCTGTACATCTGCAGCATTTAATAGTAGAAGTTAAGGATAAAACAAAAGCTTCCATGGAAGTTGAAGCTCAGGATATTCAAGCTACAGCCAGAATAAAATTTAGGCTTACTTTAAATACCACATTGGATCAGCATCACTTGTAATTTTTTCATTGGCTTTCATTATTTTCTTTATCTGAAAATGAAAGACGGTTTACATAGGTTGAAGGATATGCTTAATAGGTAGTCCTTGACTTGTGATTGTAAAACCAAAGTTATAACAGTCTTAGAAAAAGTGACTTCCAACCTGTACTTGGACTTAGAACTGTTTACAACTGCTTGCAGTCACGTGATTGCAATTTGGCCATTTGGCAATTGGCTCGTATTTACAACCAATTGTAGCAGCCTATGGTCACATGATTATGATTTGCTACTTTTGCCAATTTCTGGCAAAAAAATAGCCATTGGGGAACCTGCATTCACTTAATAGCACTCAGCACTTACACTTATATACCGCTTCACAGTGCTTTTACAGCCCTTTCTAAGCAGTTTACAGAGTCAGCATATTGTCCCCAATAATCTGGATCCTTATTTTACTGACTTCGGAAGGATGGAAGGCTGAGTCAACCTTGAGCCTAGTGAGATTCAATCTGCCAAATTGCAGGCAGCCAGCAATCAGCAGAAGTAGCCTGCAGTACTGCATTCTAACCACTGCGCCACCACGGCACTAATAACCATGTGATTCATTTAAAGCCCAAAATAAACATTGTAAAATTGGGTCTAATCTGACTTTTGACAAATTCAGCTCCAGTTGTGGCTATAGGTCAAGAACTACTGTATATGATAGGCTTTAATATTCAATAAAACAAAATGGCTTACCTCTACATTGATGAAATAATTGAATGAATCTATATGTTGCTTTACAAGTCCTTTTACCTAAAATAGGAAGATTACCTTCAGTGAAGAAAAAATATAGAACTTTTGAACTGCTTAAATCTCATTTAATACTTTGGAGTTTTACTTGAAGGATTTCCATGTCTTACTTAATAAATGAATTTGGTTTTGCATAAATAATTCAGCCATCCTGGCAATGTGATTAGTTTTATAGTGTACATTATGAGGTATGTATGGATTTTTACATCTATTATGCATAATGCTACATATCTATTAGATTGCTTCACATATTAGGTTTCTTAGTATACATTTAAAACTTAAAAGGTGAGGACAACATAAAAGTATAATAAAACTTTTTAAAAAAGAAAACTTGGATTGTATCTTCCAGAATCAGGGAGAGTAGGCCTGCAGTAACACTGTTTACTGAGGTACAATAACATGGAAAGATTTACAGTATGCTCAAGCCCTGCTTATAATGAACAAGTTGGCCCAAGATAAAGAGGATAAAATGGATCTTCCTTCTGAACCAATAAATATTTTAAAATACAGATATAGCTAATAATATAAACAAATAATGCAAACTAGGAAGTTAACCAAACTACATTATTTCTATTGGCTGCTGTTATATTACCTTTCATCCCACACAAACTCACTCTAATTTTAATTCCAAAATATACTTGAGAGAGTAAAACTGAAAGAAAAAGATGTAATATTATGCAAAATATTACAGAGAAAAAAATCAGTAGTCCAGATGAAAAAATAACAAAATGCACACCAAAAATACTCTATTTTAAATGCATTTTCTCATTATTGTAGACAACAACTAAGTAAAACCAGCAACTATATGTAATTAGTTTGTGAAAAAAATGAAAATGATTTCCCCAATCTGGTTGTACTTGTACTAACCTTCAAAAAAGCTGGAAGTAGTCTCCATTTTTCCTGAAAACAAAAGTACATCAAAACAGTAAAATATGTGAAACACAAATTCCAAGAAAAATATCTTTTTAAAAAATCAATCATTTTATAATTATTGTTTTATCCACAGTGATATGTACTAAGATATATTTATTACAACATGTATCTAGAACAGGGGTGTCAAACTCCCAGCCTATAGGCTGGATGCATCACGTGCTGGGCTGGCCCTGCTCCCACCCGGTCTAGCGAAGGGGAAAAAAGTCCCGATATGTCACATGACACATGACGCAAATTTGACACCCCTGATCTAGAAAGTCTACTAGAACGTTTTGATTTAGATGAATGAATACTAGTACATAATATTGCAAGTTTAGTTCATTTATATTTTATTTCTTATTCCATGGAATTTAAGAAGTATTGGACTTTGTAACAGATCTCTCATTCAGATTTTCCATAAATTTAGAATTCTCTATTTAGTAAGGTGGATAGGGATCTTCAAAACCAGGCTACTTTAGCAAACAGGTTAAATCATGGCCTTAAAGCCAATGTAGATATAAGACGATCTTGTTTATAAACAACAGCTAACAGATTATTGTGAATAAGATAGCATACTGGGACTCACAAATGGTTGTCATAGTCATAGATGTTAAGGCTTTTGTTTTACTGACCTGAGTCGACCTTGATCCTGGTGGGACTCGAACTTGCAGTAATTGCAAGCAGCAGATGTTAATAACAGACTACTAGT
>JANHZT010001750.1:176288-188622 GCA_032468215.1 Stegonotus admiraltiensis | reverse complement strand
ATATTCAGGGTTTTGTTTTACTGATTGATTTTTATTGGCCAATGGTTGAAATAAAGTTTCTGTCTCTGAATGAACTAGCATGTTGAACTCCAATTCTTGGTTATTTCTAAATGGCTTCTGCTGTCAAACAGAGGGCTAAATGAAACATGGAGGATATCATGAACCCAAACCAAGAATTCTGGTTAGAATCAGAAACCTAAAATCAAGCCAAAGCGATTAAGCAACATACTCATTCCTAGTAAACCAAAATTCTTGGAAACATTGGCTTACTTTGGCAAATCAAGTCTCCCATTAGGTTCTTCCATTATTGCTTCTATCAATGATCTACTACTATACCATTAAAGTCTTTTATTTTGGTAGGAATTTGTCAAGAAAGATCACAGGTAAAGTGCACACAGGTGAGAGATGCACAAGCACCTAAAGTTATTGAAGAACCCATGAGCATCTTTCTTCAGTGGTGGAACAAAGCCACAGGTGGCTCAGGGGCTAAGACACTGAGCTTGTCGATCAGAAAGGTAGGCAGTTCCAGCGGCTCAAATCCCTAGTACAGGTCTCCTGCGTGAGCAGGGGGTTGGACTGGATGACCTCCAAGGTCCCTACCAACTCTGTTACTGTTAGACTCAATGATCAAACACAAAATAGCAACACACTCCAACAGCAGTTGGAGCAACAGCTGTTTGATCTGGCCTTCCTCAAGCTCCAACAAAGTCAAGTTTCCAGAACTTCTGATCTCTAAAAAGAGAAATATGGGAGACAAGAATAGCAATAGAATAGAATAGAATTTTTTATTGGCCAAGTGTGATTGGACACACAGAATTTGTCTTGGTGCATATGCTCTCAAGAGTACATAAAAGAAAAGATAAAAGATAAAAGATAGCAAAAGTACGGTCAAAAGCGGAGATGAATTAAAAACTACTGCTTCATGCACATAGTATTATACATACAAGAACACTAATACTAGCATGAAACTGTAACCAGAAGCCTCTAAATTTAAAAAGCTTCAAGTTCCACAATCGCTTTCGGTTTTTGATCCCGCTGCTTTCACTCACCTCCACCGTATTTACAGGAGCCGCCGCTTGCTCGGGAGTAAAAGCTCCCAACTCTGCTGCATCCATGCTGCAGAACGTCCCCCTTGCAGACCCAGCGCTTCCTGGGTATAGCGCATGCGTGTATCCTTGAAATCGGTCCCCTCTGCAACTCCCCAACTGAAAAGAAGTTCCGTTCAATGCGCTACTAAAAAAAGCTTATCTGTCGTTAAGAAAATGTAACCGCTTGATCAGAATTAGATGTCTGCTGTTGCCCGTGGGTGTAATTCAGGCTCCTTGGACGAAACTGTCTCAACAAGAGCAAAGCTCGTTTACCCTATACCAGAGGTCTTCAAACTTGGCAGCTTTAAGACTTGTGCATAGCTGGCTGGAGAATTCTGGGAGTTGAAGTCCACAAGTCTTAAAGCTGCCAAGTTTGAAGACCTCTGCTCTATACTAATCCCCCCAGCCCACTGTTTTTCATTGTAAAGAAATTAAACAGGTAAGTCAAAATATTTAGAAACAGTGCTTCGTACAAAACATCCTTTAGGGCAGCGTCTCTCAAACTTAGCAACTTTTAAGTTGTGTGGACTTTGATTCAGTTTGGCTGGGGAATTCTGGGACTTGGAAGTCCCTGCATCTTAAAAGTCACTAAATTTGACAAACACTCTTTTGGAGTTTAAAATGTATGTGCGAGTTCTATGTGACACATAATAGCCAGGCTTTATTTATTTCATAAATATTAAGAGTCTATCTATAGGCTTCCTTCAGAAGTGTAAAAAGATGTACCAACCATGTCTGAATGCAAAAATCTGAAGAACCATTAGCAGAGAGTTAAGCATAGTATGTGTTTCTATGTGCTATCAGCTGGTTGCCTGGATTGTTGAATCTCAGTTATATTATGCATATAAAGTGCATAATCCTGCAAAGAGGTTAGTCAGACTGATTAGCCAAAGGCACCAAAGGATTGAGTTGCACAATGTCCTGTGCCATATGATGTGGCATATAAAGTAACAAATCCATATTCCTTGATGTATGCATTAATAAAGTTCAGCATTTTTATCCACTTTATAAAGTTGTAAATTTATTTTATAGATTAAAATATAACTATTAAAATAGCTGGCACATTTATTTCTAAGCCTACTCTAAATCCATTGAAATTAGTTTTGTGCATTGATTGAGTGTGGTCAGATTCAGACATTATTTTAAAGGAGCTGCAATATTTCAGGGAATCAGTTTTCCTCTTTGCAACATTTCCACATTGGTATACATCCACTATATATCCATTTTCCCCCTTACATCTATATATCTATACATGTGGTTCCATTATCTTTTATACATATTAACATATTAATATACTAATTTATAAACATACATTTTTGTCATATATATTTATACAGATTTATTACTATTTTCTAACTCCTAAATCTTTCTATGATATTTTCTTAGTTTTTGCACCTATCCTCTAACCATTTATACCATTCATTCCATACCAAATAATATTCCATTTCCCCCTTATCTTTTATTTCTTTTATCAGTCTATCCATCTCAGTGCACTCTAGCACTTTTCTTATCACACTTTCCTCTGATGGTATAGTATTATTCTTCCAGTTTTGCGCCTACACAATTCTGGCTGCAGTAATGACATGTAATATTAAGTATTGTATTTTTTCATCGTAATTTTCTGTGAGTATGCCTAATAGGAATAATTCCGGTTTCAATTCTATTTTTTTGCCTGCTTATCTCCTCAAGCCACTTTCTTATTCTTATCCAATATTTTTTCGCTTATCCAATATTTTTTCACACGTCTACCACATATGGTAGTATGTTCCCTGGGCCTGTTTGCATTTCCAGCAATCCGGTGATCTTTTTGGGAACATTTTTGCTAATCTCGCTGGGAGTAGGTGCCATCGGTAAAACATTTTATATAGAGTCTCTTTATAGGCTGCTGACATGGTCAATTTGTAGTTTTTTTCCCAGAGTTTCTCCCATTTCTCTAATTCTATGTTATATCCGAAATTTTTCACCCAGGTTATCATAACTTCTTTAACTACTTCCTCTTCCATTCTAAATTGCAGTAGGTAATTGTATATTTTACTGATCAGTTTTTCTTCTGTCCCTTGTAAGATCTCGTCCAATTCTTCTGGTTCTTTGTGAAATCCGAATTCTGAGTCTTTCTTATATCTGGTCTGGATCTGCATATATGGCCATATATTCCGTGTTTTTTTTAGTTCTTGTTTTGTTTTTAGTTTCTCCCGGTCATTTAGCAGGTCTTTATATCTTATTATTTTGTCTATATCTAATACATTTCGGTAAATTAATGCTTCCATAGTTGATAACCAGGTTGGTATTTTATTGTAGTGTTTCTTTTTAATTTTTTGCCATATTTGTAGTAAAGTGTTTCTAATTTGGTGTCTCTGAAAGAAACTGTTTTGTTTTTCCCATCCCATATGGATGCATGCCAGCCTATTTGTAAGTCGTGTCCTTCTAAAGTCAAAATCCTTTTATTTTTTAGATCTATCCAATGTTTAATCCATGTGAGCGCTACTGCCTGGTAATACATCTCCCAATCTGGGACCCCGAAGCCTCTTTTCTCTTTGCTATCCTGTAGTAATTTTAATATGTGGTTTTTCCCCCAGCCAGATGAATTTCAGTTAGTTTATTTAGTTCTTCAAAAAAGTTTTTCCTGGGTTTATTGGTACTACTTGAAATAGAATACAAATTTTTATAATAACAATAAAATAGAAGTTCTGTTGTATGCAATCTGCAGTTGATTTATTTCTAGTTTCAGTCTCAGTGTGGTAACTTCAAGTTTATTTTTTACTTGCAAGATTTGTCTTTTGCTTTTTTCCCAAGATCTTAAAATACCTGTAATAGTACTCCATGCTCTATTTCCCCCCCTCAGTAACAACCTTGTGAAATAGGTCTGAGAATTATTGGCTCAATCACCCGCCAAGCATCCATAGCTAATCAGGTACAATTGAATCTGAGCCTCTGCAGTCCATCAAGTCCTGTGTTTCCTTCACGGCCAAATCTTCAACTTTCCTAGCTGAGTGTATTATATAAACGCAGTTTGTCTGATATCAGGTAAGCAAAAACCAAAAGAGGTTTAAGCTTGAAATGGGCAGCTGGGCCTGGCATAAAGAAGCAAATAGTATAATTTGAAGTATGTTGGATATTTATGCTAAGTGATTGTCAGTTGCCATGTACATAGGCATCATTAATACATCTCAACATGTTCCAGATGCTGACTAAAACAGTTCAGCCTAATTTAATGGCTCTGATACAGTTTTTATTGCCATGTCACTTGTTTTCCTTCTTCCCCGCTTCCCCTTGCCACTAAGGATTGTTGTTACCCTTAAACTAGCCACTCAAAATACCAAGAATTACTATAGATTCAGCAACCATCTATGCTGCTATCTTCATGTTTTTGTATTTATACATTAAAATGAGAATCTGCACACATTTTAAATGAAACCAAATTTAATTAATACATTTAAGACAAAAACCACTTAATATCCCAATTACATACATATCTAACTTTAGCCAAATGAAGTAAATGCACTTCAATAATATCAGTAAGTAACATGCAAGAGAAACAACTGTACTTAACCAAGCATTGTGAACATTAAAGGGATTATGAAGGTTAGTTGTGAGATATTCAAAAACTGTTGAATGGACATACGTATCATGCTATATTAAAATCCCCGTTTTCATTTATAAAAACCACACAGTATCTTCTGCATGAACATTGTACAATATAGATAAGCTAGATTCATACACTTAATTGCAATTAATATCCATTGAAATAAATGGGACTTGTTCCATTTAACTAGTTCCCATTGTTTTAAATGGTATCCAGGTTAAACTAATTTAGATCTAATCCTCTAGGTAAATTAAAAATTTGTGGAGACATATATTCACTACTTGATTACTATGCATAATGTAAAATGCTTAAAAACAGAACATATATACACTATAACATGATTACAGAAAGGTTTTTTAGTAGATATTATAACTTCACAAACTTATCAAAGTACGTATAGGTCCAAAATATTTTACACTTTTAAAATTTCAAGGTTAAGAATTAGATAATTGCATTTTCAGTACATGGCATGGGTTAGTAAAGTATAGCCCTCCATTTGTTGAGCTACAGTTTTTAACAGCCTTAGCTAATATGACCAACATATAGGATGCTAGAAGTTATAGTACTGCATCAGAGGGCCAGAGTTTATTCACTATATTAGATATTCACATATTTACTTCTTGATACAAGTCACTAGTGTCAACAAATATTGTGTCTCAATACTTCCTTTAGCCATATACATATTTTGATAGCTACCACAATCTTCTCTCACATCCTGTCTTCTCAAACCTGCTACAATTTGTTTAGAAAAATGAAAGGTGGAATATTGAGAGCAAGGGATACCAGAACAAGGAAGATCTTCTAAAAAACATTAAGATACTGAGCAGTTTAAGAAAATTGCTCTGTAAAACTGAAGTTGGCTGTCATAAGCACCTCTGGATTGCTGAAGAAATATTTATCACAAAAAGTTATTTTGTTCAAACCCATGTGAAATTGACACGTATGAATAAAAACGGTTCTCTCCTCCAAAATATCCTAGCAATATATATTTGAGATTTTTTTACAAAAAGAATTCATATCAATCTTCCTTAATCTGAAATCTCTTGGATCTTGTAAGAGATTCTAACTTTCAGAACTCCTTGCTTGTCACCAGGTTGATGGTCTGACGTACACAGTCCTATTTCTGTAGGAACAATTACCTACTGTATGTATCAGCCGTTGTTTTAAACATTAAGGTCCTTCTTGAAAGTCTTTGTGACAATCACTTCAGAAGCATCATATGGTAAGGGTAGAAATGGGAAGGCCTGGAAAAAAACTGGAAAAATTGGGAAGAAAAGAGTTTTTTTTCCCCAAAGCCATTTTTTTCCAGAAAATTTGAAGAAAAAAAAGGAGTGTGGAATGTTTTTTTCCAATGATAAAAAATATATCTATGACATGGTATTCAAACTATATAATATGAAGACCTTAATGAAAGATTTCTGAGACTTTTTGTAAAGTCTTAAATTATTGCAAGTTCTCTCAGCTGAAGACAAGCAAATTCTAGTATACAATTCAAGTAACGCTGTACTTCTCAATGCAGTTCTCAAACAAGAGAAATATGCATTTGTGCCACTAGGAGAGTACCGCAGGGAAAAGACTCGAGTTTAGTTTACTTATGTACCTCAGACCTCCTACAGTTGAGTAATTTTTGGTATGCAGTAAATGATAGTTTGTCTTCCTTTCAGGTCTTAACTGACTGGTCAGAGGAAAAAATTGTCTGACAAATTTGTTTCTCTTTTGTAACCCTTAAATGATTCCTCTTAATGTTCTCCGCCATCACACAATGATGTTTTCCTATAGTCTAGTTAGTAAATTGCTTATTGCTTTTTCTTTTCCTTCTCTCAGTAAAATGGTGAGAGTTTGGAAACATTTCCACAGTGCAATTTCTGCTGAGAGCAAAGCTGCAATTTGCAAATAAGAGTGAAAAAAATATACTTTTCCAAATGCTACAAGGATGACAAAACACATCCTTGCAAGCCAGAGGTGCCCTAAAAACATTAAAGAATACTTTATGGAATTAAATGATGAGGACCAGAATGAAAGTGCATGTTGCTTTTCCTTCCAGAGTTCTAATTCCAGAAACACTTTTTCTGCTGCTTCTGGATTATCACAAAGTGTTACTTCACTAGCAGCCTCTTCACTTAAGGAAGCGTTGTAAACCACTGCCTTACAAAAATACACAATACCTTCATTTACAGATAAAATGACACCTGAAAATCAGGAGAAAATTGATCACGCTCTTGCAAGAGCAATATATGCTTCTGGATCAGCTTTGTCAATAACAGAAAACGGCAGGAACCTGTAAATTATTACGACCATACCATTTGCCAAGCAGACATTTCCTTGGGCAAGCCTCTTTTGGAGTCAGAATATGAGCATGTGATGGAATCTGTACAAGGAAAAATAAGCGAAGCACTATGTCTTGCAGTACTTACACATGGATGGACAAATGTTTGGGGAGAAGGAATCATCAACTTTCTGATAACAATACCTCAACCAGTCTTCTATAGAAGCATTGAAACTGGAGGGAACAGACACCGCAGAGTATATCAACAGTGAAATATGTGCAATTTTAGAGAAAATCGAGAGTGGTTAAAGTATTTGCTTTGCTGACAATGCAAGCAATATGGAAGCTGCATGGGAAATCAAAGGACAAGTATTTGCACATTACTGCAATAGGATGTGCATCTCATAGACTAAACTTACTTAATAACTTAATGAAAGTGGACACCCTTCAAAGGCTTTATAGGAGAGCTAAAGAAGCTATCAAATATGTAAAAGCTACTCATGTTGTCACCACAGTCTTCAAGCAGCAGAAAGAAGAAAAATGCACAGAATAAAATAGGGACACTGAAGCGCTGTAGTAAAACACATTGGGGTAGAGTGGTGATCCCCTTTGAAAGTTTACTAAAAGACAAAGAAGCTGTTCAAGGAGCTTAAAATTCCCAGAAATATGTGCTTGATGAGGATGTGTTTTGGGTTCAGCTGTAGAACTCCCTATAGATTTTAATGCCATTTTTTCCAGCAATCCGTGCATCTGAATCAGACACTGCACTTTTGTCAGAAATTCCTAACCACATGGCTATGATAAAAACATCCGTTTTTGAAAATCTAAGTGCATCTCCACTTACAAGTGCTGAAAAAAGTAAAGTGAAAAGTTTTATTAAGAAACAGGAAGAATGTTGTTGCTGTCCAATATATGCTGCTACAAATCTACTGGATCCAAGATTCAAAGGCGTGTGGTGTGAGTGATGAGAATACAGCTGCCGCATCTGACTAGATTATGAAACAAGCTGGGCACGTAGGACTTGATGTTGGAAAAGTGCTTTCAAATGTTGCAGAATACAGAACATCTT
Source organism: Stegonotus admiraltiensis (assembly GCA_032468215.1). Taxonomy (NCBI): domain Eukaryota; kingdom Metazoa; phylum Chordata; class Lepidosauria; order Squamata; family Colubridae; genus Stegonotus; species Stegonotus admiraltiensis. The sequence goes on along the minus strand of JANHZT010001750.1, from coordinate 180,616 downwards.
CAGGGAATTGGGCCAGGAATGCATTCTGGGATTCTACAAAACATATCCCTCCTGCAACATGGTGGCAAGGTCTCTACACCACATAACCTTTGACACCTCTTGCATCTCGCTTACTGCAGATTACTGCATCTTCTGCTGCATGTGAAAGAATCTGGTCTATGTTTGGTAACATTCACACCAGTTCAAGAAACAGACTGACCTGTGAAAGGGTAGAAAAGCTTGTTTCAATCCGTGCAGCCCTAAAGCTTTTAGAAGTCCATGAGAAAAATGATGAAGAGGAAGAAGAAATTGAAAATAATAGTAGTTCAGAAAATGAGATAGAATAAACTGCACATGTATGTTGTGTCTTCTGTTGTTTTTTTTAAAACGCCACTCAAAAGGTAAACCTTCTATGGAGCTTAAATACTAAAGTGGACCTTAACTTTATTTGCTACGGGTGTTAAGGGGCAAATCTGATTATTTTTTATGTTGATGGTTTCTTGCTCTTTTTTTATTGCTTTTGAGGGAAAGAGGTGGCGGTTACCTGTTTTATTGCAAGCATAATACTTTTATATACACCGCATTTGATGCAATTTATAAAACTATTCCACACTGAACTTTTTTTTCAATTATTCAAAAATTTCTATTTTTTTCTGGAAAAAACAGGGGGAAACTGTTTTTTTCTCATGGTTTTAAAATTTTTGGAAATTTTACATCTCTAGGTAAGATGTTATGCACAAAATGATAACTCAATTTTTATTAGAAAAAAAGCAAGTAAAATATCAACTGGGACTATTTAGTGACATAAATCTGCAAAAGGTATCCAACTGAACATGTTCAGCATTTGCTGTTTAATACCATACATTTGTCTTCTTGAGCTTTCCATTTTCAAATTCTGATTCATGTTGGTAGTAAACAGAGAATTATATGTTCAATGTATTTTAACCCTTCAATAAGTTGAGAAAAATAATATATATATAGCTTGTATATAATACAGCAAGTTGTTAAGCAAGTGAGTTAAAATATCATGACTTACTTTTTTAAAAAAGGAACTATTCTTCCAAGTGAAATCAGAAGCTACTAAATTCTAAGCAACTGGTACAGATTATGAAGACTGCATACATTAAAAGCTCAAAACAGGAAACAACCTTGAACAAATTTGACACATGATCTTCCCTATCATCTCACTTGTGAGAAGAGAGAAATGGGGGGCGGGAGGGCAGGGCTCCTTGAGCAATCCATTTGGGTAAAGGCAGAAGGCAAATGCCCTAACAATGATTTCAGATCAAATCTGAAATATACTTTTTATATTATTGCACCATAATTATTTGCATAAGCATATTAAACATTTAAGAGATTTATATTACTGTAGGCATTTATCATACATGTCTGAAATATTTGTGTAAGAAAAAGAAAATTATAGTAAATAAGTGCCACATGTTATAATCCATAGCTACAAACAGAATTAATTCTTTCAAAAGTTACCTTTTTAAAATGTAGTAATTGCTTTAATTTGGAGGGAACTTTTTATTTGACTGTAATCTGTATAATATAAACACATTTCTCTCTGTCTCACATTAACAGTCATCACTGCAAGCTATGCATAGTCAAAAGAAAAATGCAGAGATCACAATATAAATATTGTGAAAAAGAGGGACCAAAAAAGAAGCTGTACATATTTCAGTTGGTAGAAGTCTCAAGTTCGGCTTTGTTTGTTTCTGTCTCATTGTACAGCAGTTTTCGAAAGATACTTGCATAGAATGGTCCATAAACCTGTTTATTAAGGTTAACAATGCTAGCATACTGCGATCCAATAGTCTCTATCTCTTTCTGAATCACATCAAGACCTCCAGGAACTGTAGGCATAGATTTTTGAAAGCATGGAGAAGCAAGCAATGCACTTTTCATGTACAAATGAATTCGTTTACCTGAAAAAGAAAAAAAATACCCACACATACATGTACAATTAGACTTCCTGGCATTATTTAGGACAGCATTAATTTCTCATGAGGAATGAAAACTGATCAACTAACATGATTAACTGCAAAGCATTCACACATCAAAAAAGACAGTGTGGCTATACAGATATCGTAGCACCCTGACTGATACTGGTACATTAGAAATTGACATCTAATCTATGAAAGATTTGGCATGTAGACTGCAAAATGCATTGGAAATCTATACAAAGGACATATTTCCTCTTTCAGGAAGTCTACAATGCAGTCACATTTAGTGTGGACAATAGGAGAGTTATAATTTAGTAATACTTTCAGAGCCATAGGTTTCCATTTCCTGCTCCCAATGCCTTAGCAAACTACAGGTCTCCAGTTATAGCCATGTCTGCCAAGATTCACATATCGTAAGTTATGTTTGCTTGGTTTACAGTAATTTGTTTAGCGAACTTCAGCACTGATTTGTAAAATATGTGATCAACCCAGTCAACTGGCTTATTCAACAATTAACAAGGTCACAAACAGTCAATGGGAAGAACCATCTGTATAAACTATTGCAAGCTAGTGACGGGGTTCATGCAGGTTTTAAATAGGAGAGACAAAGCTAGCTGTCCTGAACCTGTGCTCCTTTCAAATAACAAATCTGGCTAAAACTGGGATCATCATTTAGTGAAGGTAGGATTTCTGGATTCTGCAACTGAAATCTAAATCTAAAATCAGTAATGTACTATTAAACATAAGAAGCATGTGGGCCCAATCTTCACAAGGGAAGACTTTAAAAAATAAATGTATATAAGAGTGCTCAGGAATCATAGGTACATTTAAACATGCATTTCATATTAAGAATATGTCAAGTAATTTATCACTAACCAATTAAGGTGATGACAGCATTGTCTTCTTCAACAATATTGCAGAGCTGACCTGCCACATTTGCTTGAACTTCTTTATTTAATGGTTGAAAGCCTCTCTTTGTGAGTGATTCATTTATTGCACTACATGTCTGAATACCTATTGCATTAAGAGCTTCTTTTAAATCAAAAGTCCTGCAAGAAAAAGGGAAGGAGATTAGAAACAAAATGCTATCACATAATGCTTTTGCCTTTTTAAAAACCATTAGTCAGTCAGTCATGTGTTTACTTACTCCTTATGCATTCCTTCGAGCAAAACAAAAGAAATCCTTTTTTGTTTCTCAACAAAGTCTGGAATATCCTCAATAACTGTAGGTAGCATGTTGCTTGTTATGAGAGAAACACACGCTACAATCTTCAACTGATTCAATTTCTTGGATAATTCTTGAAGGCGAGCTTCATCTGTCATTAGTGTCTGAAACAATTGGAAGAATAACATTGATGAACAATCATCAAACATCTGATCCAGTGGTGAAATCCAAATTTTTTTACTACCGGTTCTGTGGGCATGGTTTTGTGGGCATGGCAGGGGAAGGATATTGCAAAATCTTCATTCCCACCCCATTCTGGGGCCAGCCAGAGATGGTATTTGCCAGTTCTCTGAATTACTCAAAATTTCTGCTGCCGGTTCTCCGAAATGCTCAAAATTTCCGCTACTGGTTCTCCAGAACCTGTCAGAACCTGCTGGATTTCATCCCTGATCTGACCATATTTAACAAAGTACATCTTTGTGAGGATGTCATCAGGTCCAGGATAAAAGAAGTCTCCTGAAAACTGTTAACTTCCACCATGTTTTCATTATATTCAATACTGCTGATAACACAAATGCAAAATGTCCATACTCAGGTTTATTTTGTAAACATTTATTTTATGAACCTTTAAGTGTAAATTAGTTTAAAGAGCAAATGGAACTTACATAGGTATTGGCCCAAGGCTGATCCCAGCTTTCTATATCACACATTAACCAATCTGATTCATTTAGAAGCTCTTAAATGTAAATAGGATCTACTCTTCTTCTGCTGTTGCTCCCCAATAACTGCTATTTAAGGTAGTAAAATTTTAAGAGCCTGGAGGTACTAAACAGCATTTAGGACTAGGTGTTACAGGCTTAACTGTCATGACTTTCTCTTGTCTCTTAAAATTATTAAAACAATGATTGTCATTGCATCTAATGGCAGCATATTCTTCAGAGTTAGGTGTTCTCATTAATTTCTATAGGACAAAGTAAGTAGGTTACCACAGAGTCAGGGCCTCAATGAATAACTAATCACACCAAATACAAGGCATAAAATTATAATGCCATGAAATGTATGGATGTCAAGCCATCGGTTCACATTATAAATGGGAGTCAATCTTTATCCAAGCTTGTTCTTGACAAAGTATCTATCTATGACATTGTGGATGGTAATAACCAGAGCTGGGTTTCAGCAGGTTCTGACCAGTTCTGGAGAACTGGTAGCGGAAATTTTGAGTAGTTCGGAGAACCGGT
>JANHZT010001750.1:143266-156958 GCA_032468215.1 Stegonotus admiraltiensis | reverse complement strand
TCCAGTGCAAATGTCCTTATCAGCCTGCTATGAATTACAGAGAATAAACAAAGTCTGACAAGGGTTGGCAACCAGCCTAGAAACCAAGATATAACAAGAAACTCACTCTCAAAATGCTGTGCTATCTGTGAGCGAACTTAAATAGGCTAAGGGAGTGGCCAATTAGCCCCAAGCCTTACTCTTGAGGAGATCTCCTCCTGAGTAGTCACTCCTGCCTTTTGGCAGCCCTGCGTACTCGAGCATTGAGAAGAGGCTCCTCCACTCTCTTCACTTGAAGGAGCCTCTGGAGGTTCTGAAGGCTTCTGGCACCACATCCTCTTCAGCCTCCTCGCTGTCCAACTCGAGTGCTGGCTGCACAGGCTGCTGGCACGACACCACACCAGCCTCCTTGTCGTTGGGATCAGCCACAATCCGTGCAGGTCACTGGCGGGCCACAACATTGACATAGCTGATTTCTGGAGAGGAGATAGGGCAGAAAGGCATAATATCCAGATGAAAAAAAACAGTATCACTGAAGGAAAGCCCATAGGAAATGTCAGTCTCAGGTTGCCGAAAAAATACACTGTTTAAGCACAAAGACAAAACAAGAAGGTTACTGTTGACTTGCTCAAACATGTGCAGTCTGTTCTCAAGTAGTTTTTCTTGGGTATTGTTAACATGGCCCTGGCACCCTAGAACATACAATTCAGTGAATGGACTATAGTTATAAAAAATACGCCACAAGGAAATTCTTTTGCTTAAGACAGTACATTTGGAAATTTGAGAGGATGTTATTAGTGCATTCATAAAACAACTGCAATGTTGTGGCCAGTAACTGCCATTTTACTAAAAGAAAGTGGTGCCTTTGAGTCTTGTTCTTGTTGCTCATTTAAGCTCCCCTTTACTTCTGCCAGAATGATCCCTAGTATCCAATTACATTTTTTCTAAGTTGATGTTCTAGTTATGCAGATCCGATAAAGCTCACATGGAATAAAACTTGTAAAGATTCTGATTGCTAATTTTATTATGTCCATAATATATAAATAGTTCAGCAACAAGTGTTAAATACTCCCTATCCAACTCAAACAGTACAGCTCAAAGATTTTTGTCCAAATGGAGATATGTACAGGTAGTCCTTGACTTATGACCATAATTGAGCCCAAAATTTCAGTTGCTAAGCAAGATAGTTAAGGGAGTTTTGCCCCATTTTACAACCTTTGTTTCCACAGCTGTTAAGTGAATCACTGCTGTTAAGTTAGTAACATGATTATTAACTGAATCTGGCTTCCCCATTGACTTGGCAGGTGGTCACAAAAGGCAATCTCATGATCTTGGGACACTGCATCTGTCACGTGTCAGTTGCCAAGCACCCAAATTTTGATCACGTGACCATGCTGCAACAGTCATGTGAGAAATGGTCCTAAGTCACTTTTTCAGTGCCATTGTAACTTTGAATGGTCACTAAACAAACAGTTGTATGTTGAGGACTGCCTGTAGATTTTGCTTTCATTGGTGTATTCATTCTATCTAGACCAGGGCTGTGAAACTCACGGCCTGTGGGCCCGATGCATTAGTCGCTGGCCATGTCCACGCCTGATTTGGCAAAGGGGAAAAAAGTCACGATACGTCATGTGACACTGCCATGAAGATGTGAGTTTGACACCCCTGTTCTATACTCTGCTGGATAATTACTCTTTTGCAGATGCATCCAATTCCATGTAACGCTACATTAACAGCAAATGGAAAGTTAGAAATTAGAATTCGAAACTTGGAAATCATAGTCTTTGATCAAAATAAAAGTCTGTAAATATTATCTAAGTAATACATTTTTCACAGAAGTACTCCAAGTATATGTTCAGGTTTTTTAAAAAAATTCTGCCCTTACCAAGGTCAACCACAGTTCGTAGGGATGATTATTTGAATGCATTTCCAAATGCTAGGCTGGTGCCATGTCTTTTAGTTATTTAAAATCTTTACGAGACCTATTTGGTTTATAAACTTATTTGGTTTATAAAGATAAATTTGGAATTTACATCATGCAAACATCTCCTGTCAGAAACTGCTGAGAAGGTTGGAGAAGATAATCTTCCAACATCCCCTTAATGCTAATCTGGACTAGTTCTAAAAATGCATTTTTCCTCAAACACTTAAGAGCTAAGGTTGTCATCTAGATCAGGGATCTCCAACCTCTGGGCTGTGAGCTGTTTGCAACTGGGCCACAGAAACAGTGGATGAGCGTGTGTGTGTGCACCAGTGGTGGGATTCAGCTGGTTTTATCCAGTTTGGGCGAACCGGTAGTGGTGACTGCGGGCGGCTCCACCCACCTGCCCGGATGTAATTCACGAGCACTGTGCATGCGCGGAAGGACATGTGCCTGTGCAGAGGCAGTGCATGCGAATGTGCACCTCCACGTGCACAAATAGTAGGCAAGCACATGCATGTGCACTCCATTTACATGAGTGTGGCTTGCTAGCCGGAACCATCCTCTCCACCCCCTCCCTCCAGTCCACAAAGCTGGAAAGTTGGAGAACTTTGAGCTAGACTACACTTCACTGGAAACTAAGGTATCTAATTCTGTATGCCTCTATCTACCTGAGAATAAATTTGATCAAACTCGGTGGGATTTACTTCTCAATAAATAAATGGACAATTGTTCAGAGGCTCATCTGTATTAAAGCTACTATACCTGGGCTCCAGGAACAAAAAGATATTTTGGAACTATTGAGTTCCCACCTAAATGTTTGCAGTGCAGATCAGGTAGCATTATGTCTTTCTCTCTTCAGCACTGGGTACAGCCTTTAATATTGCATTTACAATCTTCATCCTTCAATAATATCTGAATTGAGTATGTCTTATATTCCATTTTCTTATGCAGGCCAGTCTATTTGAGCAAGGTAATTTAAAATTAGTTATCTATGGCAATGGAAACCATTACATGAATACAGTTGTCTGAAAATGGGAAACTAATCCAAGTTCAGAAATAAATTGGTCAGCTGAGAAATGGGTAGCAGAGGAGGGAACTACATGAGACATTTACATTTTAGTAGCGAAGCCTCTTTTTCCATGGAACAAACTCAACATATTCTGCTTTTAGAGAAAAAGAAGTATTTAAAGAAACATCTATATTCACATATAGCACAGCAGTCTGAAATAGCTGCAACATTGGCCTTTTTTTCCTCTCGTAGCAAAGTTGCCATTTAAAGAGTGCAATGACAATAGTATTATAATTCTGCAGTTTGCACCTGGATCACTGAATCAAATTCTTATCCCTCCTTTAAAAACTTTATATGTGGAAAAAGTTTAAGAATTGCAAAAATGCTTAGGTTTTTTTCATTGTGCAATTGCTGTGTATCACTCTCAGCATTTCACAGAAACCCTCCTTCATTCTATAAATTATTTTTGTTTGATATTATTAAAGGCTCAATTGCTTCTACATGAAAAACTCCTAGCACTCCAGTCAAAAAGCGATTGTACAGCTGTGTTAACTTTTCCTTCTCTACAACTTTTTTTTCTGAAAAAAGTGGAAGAAGCAGTAGTAAAACATTAGGATACAAATGGAAAATATCTGAAGGCATTATTGTATATACAGCTTCAGGTTTGAGTAGAAAGTATATCTAACTTTCCAGTAATAAAATCAATTGCATCACTAGGCACATTCATTGCAACAAATTCCAGTTGCTTCCTGCTGGAATAACAAGATTTTGAATGAACAGAGCCTTACCATCCTGTGTGCACAAAACTATGCCCTCAGTGCAGGAGGGCATTTGAACCTAGCAAATAGAAAGCACCCAACATTGGCATCAACCCGATTGGTGGCAGAGGTGTCAGTTTGGCTCTAGTATAGCTCTGAAGCTTCTTTAGATCTGACCTTCTCTAAATTAATAAAGTTTTGCTGAAATCTGGCCTCTATGAGTGACTACGATTTGGAATGTGGCACTTTCCCGTTGTAAAAAGGTAAAGGTTCCCCTCGCACATATGTGCTAGTCATTCCTGACTCTAGGGGGCAGTGCTCATCTCCGTTTCAAAGACAAAGAGCCAGCGCTGTCCACAGACGTCTCTGTGGTCATGTGGCCAGCATGACTAAACGCCAAAGGCACATGGAACACTGTTACCTTCCCACCAAAGTGGTCCTTAATTGTCTACTTGCATTTTTTATCTGCTTTTGAACTGCTTGGTTGGCAGAAGCTGGGACAAGTAACGGGAGGTCACCCCATTACGCGGCACTAGGGATTTGAACTGCTGATCTGCCAACCTTTTGATCGACAAGCTCAGCATCTTAGCCACTGCCTCCCTTTATAGAGTATCATTATTCCTATGACCAAGTATGTTTAAACTGTAGCTCTGTGAAATAGTGTTACATGCAGACACGCAAAGGCTACAGGTTCAGGAAGACAATTTGCCTGCACTTATTTCATATATGATGTCTCTCACCCCCCACTTCTACAAAATGTGGGGCTTTTCTCTGAAAACTCATGAATTGGACTAGCAGATCACACCACATAAATGAACAGGATTTCTTTTCCAACTAAGAGTACTGTACATGCAGTTCAGCAAAAATCTCCCAAGTGACTATCCCTGCTGAGTCTTTCCCCCAAATTGCACCTAATCACAGCACAAAAAGCACACTTTTTTGTCCAGTCTCCTTGACATTACTTTCATCTTATCCCCAGCCCACAAATAAGAAAGGCTCAAGATATTCTTAAACTGTTCTGGAGTTGACAGCATTTTCTGCCTTATTCCAACAGGGTTCAAGGACAACCTCAAGGTGTAGAAAATGTGTTGGGCTTATCTGAGAGGGAAGAAAGTGACTTGAAGCAGCAGGATTCATTAGCAAAATAGTAAATTTTATGACCAAAAAAACGTTCTTGGGGCTTGCTTAGGGCATAACTAGGTATGAATGGGAAAAGGCCTGTGGCCTGCAATTCTAGTATTAAATATATTCATTTTATTCATCTTAAAAGAAATAATTAAAAGCAACATTTAAACAAACAAGAACAAAAGAAGCAATCATTTGGACCAAATTTTAACACAGGGCTAATCTCTTGACTAGACGAAATAATCCCTGTTAGTTCATCTACCCTGCAGGCCCCTTGTTGATCCTCAACTTCCCAAACTCTCCCAGGACCTCTTCTTTAGGTTCTCCCCTAGATATAATTTAAGTTCAACATTCTTGGATTTGAAGGGTTTTCCCCAAATAAACATCGAAGCGGCTGCGCTCAAGGTAACAAAGAGGCTGGAAAGGCTGGAAAAACCAACGTATTTGTAACTCCGGGGGGGGGGGGGGCAGGCGATTCCACATCATTTTGCCCGAGTTCGAAGCAAACTTTTGCCAAAGCGCCGGGCGCAGGAAATGCATCTTCTCCTCCCCCCCGCCCCTGCATTTCTCTCTGCGCTCCCGGGCCATCCTTTTCCTCCCTCGATCGGTGTGCGTGGCAGTCACCCTTCCCACCCTTGCGTTATGGAACTCGGGAGGCGGCGCTCGCCGTTGGGCAGGGCGGAGATGAAGCCCGCCTGAATTCCGTGCCTTCCCTCCCGTCTCTCCGTGCCGAAATTGAATGGAGTAGCAGACCCTTCTCCCAGCTCCAGCCGCTTTCCTTCGCGCGCGGGCCTTCCAAGCGCGCCTCGGTTTGAAGTCTTCCCATCTCGCTGCGACGCCTTCAGAGTACAAGGGCGCCTCCGCTCCGTTTAGCATGTCATCCTCCGCGGCCAAACAAAGGAGCGGCAAGAACAGCGGCAACCCCGCTTCTTCCGAAAAGGGGGCCCATTCCAACCAACCCGATGACGTGGCGAAGAAGCAGTCGTCTCCGCCGCCGCCGCCGCCCCCGGCCCACTCCAAAGGCAGCAAAGGGGGCTCTCCGCCGTCTGGCGGGGGCAAAGCTGCCTCGTCCTGCAGCTGCGGCGCCATCCTGAACTTTCTCCTGTCCATGACTTTCTTGGCAGCGGCTGCAGCCTCGGGCTACTACGTCCATCACCTTCTGGGGGAAGTCAACCAGATCAGCCTGAGGCAGGAAAGCTTCGCCAAGCAGCGGGAAGAGCTGGCCAGTTCCTTGGAAGGCGCCGTGCAAAAGGTTAGTTGGCATAATAAAGAAATAAGCGTTTCTTCCCCGGGGAAGGTCGAGTGCAGCCCTTTCAAGGCCGCCGAGCAGGAGCTTGTATGTAGGGAGTGGAGAGTCGGAAGCCACCCATCATTTGCCCCCGGTTTTTGGGGGATTTAATTGCTCCGACCAGTGCGGCGATATTTCGCCTTGCTTGAAACGCCGCCAAATTTTGCTCGCCTGAAGCAAACGCGCCGAAGAGGAAGGCTTTGCATCTCCAAGCGGGTTGCACTTGAATGTTTTATGTTTCCGCGAAGGGAAGGTGGAGAAGGCTCCCTCTTATTATTGGGGTTGAGAGTGGCGGGATTTGCGGGATTTGCTTTTGCCCGATCAAAAAAAAACACACACAAAAAAAACAGATTTTCCTCCCAAGGAGCGGGTTTTTTTTTTTTGCAAGCCACGTTTTAGCATGTGCGGTCCATGCGCCGCGAGCCATGCGCAGCATGGCGTTGCAGAGAATAGCCAAGTGATAAAGTTGAAGTCCTCGGGGAAAGAAAAACAACTATTAAGGATTAACAATGGATTGTTTTCTGATCATTTGGAATGGTTTTTTTTTAGTCTTTGCCAGACAGTATGGCCGAGGGCGAGAGATAGTCGATTTCAGAGGTTCCCGCGGTTGGGGGTCGCTGGATTTTCTAGTTTTTCCTGTTTGCAAGTAGAAAATCGGATAGTAAAAAAATATACAAGTTTTCTCAGAGCCTTTGGGGATTTCCCTCAGGGTTGCAGCCAAAGAAGTCTTGTGAACTAGCCCAACGTGGCCTAAGTTTTTCTGAGCCATAACATCTACTACAAAAGTTAAAGTTGCAATGTTTGCAATAAGTACTTTCAGCTGGGTGAGGATGCCTTAATAAGATAATTGAATGCTTATTCCGCTTTTCCCAAAATGGTGCCCTTGGGAGTTATTGGACCAATTCCAATATTTAGCTTTATTGAGTGGAGATTACAGGGAATTGAAATCCATTGACTCGGGAGTGGCCCGTTTTTGTGTAAAGTGGATTAGAATGTGAATTTACTCTTAACTATATGGATATTTATTTTAATTAAATACACATTTAACTTTTTTTTTTAGAGGAACTCTCCAAGATTTTTATGAACAAATTACAGACTGCGCAGAAAAGCTATAGAGGAAGTTTGTGGACCACAGATTGCTCTGTTCAGTAAAGTTTCATCTTTAAGTAATCTAAGTTAGTGATTCTTTTGAGGTGCTGGATTTACAGTAATTGGCTCCTAAACTTCTGCTCAAAGGCCACTAGGAATTGTAGTTTTGGGACAAGGAGGGCATAGCTTCATGGTTGAAGGAAAAGTATACACTCCCACACAGGCAAAGTACAGACATGGCCCAGATTTTCTGTACAGTATGGGTTTATATTGGCTGTGAAAGTGAATGTGATTGTATTTACCTTCTATATCTCCTACAAAGCAATATGTTTATAATTGATATCAGCCATAATGTTGTTGAACTAATGTCTTACTACAGGCCAGAATGGCATTCAAAGGCTTACAACAGGGAAGTCTATAGCATATCCCATTGCTCTTTAATAAAGGAAAAACATTGGCCACAATACTACAGTATAAGCCACCTTGGTTATTGGATGAACAGAAATTAAATTTAATTAAAAACAAATTAAAACTATGCTTTGCTATACACAGATATTGGCGAGTGCTTAACCACAGAATGCATATGTGTGTGTGTGTGTGTGTGTATGTATATGTATATATGTGGATTAATTTAGATTACTTGGTGGAAAATAAGATTGTGTGGTTTGCGTAATATTTATGTTTTGCAACAGAAAAGCATCCTGAGTACATACATGTAGCAATTGTTGAAATTACAAATGCAATAGTTGCATAATTAAAGGGATACCATATCTAATAATATGGACAACCAGCAAATAGAAGGAAAAGTTAGTTTCCTGTGTCCCTGTGCTGCCATCTAGAGGTGGTTATGGTTTTTCAGCCCAGATCTGGTAATCCTAATGTTGAAATTCTTTCACTGTACTGTAACGTGTGTCTTTCATGCATATTCCATGTGAATCTGCAGCACAGAATCTATCTATTGGTACAAAATTGGATTATGAACATTTTAGACTCCATTTCAAAAAAGGCAGTTTTTTTATTCTTCTATTGCTTTTTATTTTCATCAAAATCTTTGACAATGGAAGTTGGTTGCTATAAAAGAACACAAGTCTGGCAGGAATACAAATAATGTCGCAAGTAGAAAGCTATTAAAGCTTTTAATCAGATCACTAAACCATCTTATATTATAAATATTATATATGTATTTAAGTCATTTATTTTGATGTATCATGTTGTCCGATGTCTTAGTTACTGACCTTCCTATGTAGAAAATGATCCATTTCGCTATGCTAACCTTAATTTATTTCTATCTTTCAATTTCTTTTGTAGATGCAGTCTTTACAGTCTGCTTTTGGTGGCTTTGAATTGACATTGAAAAATGCTCAGCAAAAACAAGAGATCACCGAGAAGACTGTTAGAGAAGGGGAGAATGAAATCAGTCGCATTGGTGAAGTTCTTCAGAAACTACAAAATGAAATCCTTAAAGATTTGTCTGATGGTATTCATGTTGTAAAAGATGCCAGAGAAAGAGACTTCACATCACTAGAAAACACTGTGGAAGAAAGGCTGACAGAGCTCACAAGATCTATAAATGATAATATTGCTGAATTCACACATATCCAGAAACAGAGTCAAGACGAAATCAATGAAGTTAAAAAAAAGGTGGCTTCACTTGGTGAAACAGAAACATACAAACATGACCTTCAAGTCTTGAAAGACACCGTTGATGAGATGCAGAGATCCTTGAAAGCCAAAGCGAAGACTATAGAAACCTTGCAAAGTACCATGGATTTGATGGAATCTGATGTTCTGTCTGAAGTTAAAGCACTTGTCAATCTCAAGCAGGAACATGAGAAGTTTAAAGAAGTAGCTGATACAGAGCGCCTTTCATTACAGACTTTAGAAGAGAAAGTCCTTAAAGCAGAAGAATCTCTTTCTCATCTTCCATTGGAGCTGAAGAAACTCAGTGATGGCTTGATGCACATCAAGTCTTCTGATGGTATGCAAGGTAGCTATGCATTCTCCAAAGATGACATAGAAAGCCTGCAGATGAGCAATAAAGAATTGGAATCCAGGCTCAGGTCCATAGAAGAGAATGTTCAAGCTCCAACATCATCATTTGCACAGAACACAGAAGGAATAGAACCTTCTATTTTCAAATATGACACTAAAATAGCTGCGTTAGAAGAAGGTCTAGGTTCTGTCCAGAGTACTATAGAAAATGATATACGATCATTGACCGATACTGTAAGGAGTCTTGGGGAAGCACAGCTCTCAATCTACGGTGATGTTGATGAACTAAGGAGAAGTCTGAATGATCTACCAAATAATGCTGATGCACTCGATCATATCCAGAAGCAAATTCTTGCTTTGCTGGACCAGGAAAAGTCTTCAGTGAATGTAGGGCAGTCTGGAGATAATAAGGCAGAACTCTCTTCTGTTAAAGATTCTGTTGATGACGTGCGATCTTCTCTTGGTCAGGTAGAATCGGACGTAAAAATGCTTAGGACAGCAGTTGACAATTTAGTTGCTTACTCAGTGAAAATCGAAACCAATGAGAACAATGTGCAGACAATGAAGGAGTCCTTAGATGACATAAGGAATGACTTGGACAGGTTGTTTGTTAAAATAGAAGATATCCATGAAATAGTTTGAGTATTGAGCATGTTTTAACTCTGAACTACAAAAAAAGAAATTGTTTTCCTAGTCCAAAGGAGTTTTGCTGTTGGGGAAGTTTGTGGAATGGAAATTGAGCTATTGATATCTCTGGAAAAAATGTTAAAACAATCCAGTTAGGTAGGTCCTGTAATTTGTACTATTTTAATTGCTAGGTCAAATTAATTTGTTTCTGCAGCTTAATCTGTAGTACACTGGGCGAGGGTGTGGACCCAAGAAGCAAATTATGATGGCCATTGTCCTTTTAACAAACACGAGGGCAACATCATGCTCAAAAGCAGTCCCACTCCTTTGAAAACTAACATACGTATGCATTATATTGCATACATCAGTCTTCTACCATTGAAATAAAGCAGCCAATCATAGAAGGTTCTAGGTATTAATTAAAATACACAAAGGGCTGTCATTATATACAATAAGAGTATTCATATGAAAATTATCGTATGGAATAATCACATTTGAGATTGGATTATTCTATAATCCATGCTCATCAACATAGCCATTCCACAACAAAATCAATGTAGCCATTCTACAACAAAACTAAAGGTGCTTTTGATGTGTCCAGAGGCAGTAAGCATTGGCAGTATTGGATAGAACTTTGCCATTATAGTAGTTCCTACTTTTGGGACAGTTTACTGTGATGTCAACTGAACTTGCATTTACCGTTTCTGTCCTAATTCATTGATGCAAAGATGTATGGAGTCAAGGTAGGGAAATGAAAACGGGGTGGGGGGGGAAGGTAAACATGGAACATACCTCCCCCCACAAAGAACAAGGGCAATAAAAACAGAATTGTTTACTGCATTTAACATTTTCCTTGTGATATAACAAGATGCAACAGTGACATCCAGTCTTAAGTGCCTTACGGTCTTCCTATTATTGACTTGGATGAAACAAAATTAGACTTGAGATTGATTATTTAAAAAGTCCAATACATTAAAAACTACCTTTGGATTTGAGTAATTTTCAAAGAAGAGATATTCATAATGTTCATTTTACAGAACCACTGAGTTTGACAGTTGGATAGATTCTTGTTTATCTTTAGAAAATATGGCCCTGGTTGTTCTGTTGATTTATACATAATTGTTGAGAAAGATAAACAGAAGATGACTGTACAAAGAATGCTCGTAGCATCAGTAGTAGAGGCAACAGGTAATCCTCAGGAAGAGAAGCAGACAAGGTGTGCAGTAGCCATTTATAACATAAGCAGTGTATTCAATAACTGCTTCTGTAGAGATACAATGCCTTAAAAACCAGAACTATGCCTTGTATTGAGATCAAGTCATTATTTTTCGGGAGTGCTTTTATTGTCTTTTTTGTGAATCTTGAATGACTGTGTAGTTGGCTGTGAAATAATTTTCTTGGTATGTGTAATTTGAATAAACACTTATTCTGGTTGTAGTCAACCATTTTTTCTAGTTTTGAGGAAAACAGAGTAATTAAATAAGTTGTATTATTAGTTTCTTTGAGTCCTTAAGTTTTGCTTAATAAGTAGCTGCTACTATTGAAACTGTCATGGGCTCAGTTGGGATTCATGCATCTATTGCTACTTACCATTTTTTTACGTTATTTGTCTGCAAAGCGGCATTACATACAGCTAGACCCAAAACAGTAACATTTTTATAATACAAGAAAAGGTTGCATTAATCTTTTCTGCAGATTTATTATTCTGAGAAAATAAATATAAGACAATATTAGAATATAAAGTATTTTATATACACAGTATATCTAGTTGTGGGATGGATTAGTTAGCTAGTAAAAGGGTGAATGAAATATAGAAAATCGGTTCAAGGCAGTTCACACATTGAGCTAAACTATGGCATATTTTTAAAAACTTCAGGTTTATATGTTTGGTGAACATTGTGCATTAGACCATAGTTTATGGCTCAGTGTTAAGTGTGTATGAAGCCTCCTTGGCTTGTTTAAAACTGCTTAAAATAAAACCTGGCTTAATAAGAAATGTTAATCCAGATATTTAGTCATGTATACCAGCCACTCATAAAACAGCTTTCATTTAGCTAAAGAGGAGTTATTGTACTCTACATTCCAGTATTTAAAATACAGGTATTCCTCGACTTTATGACCATAATTGAACCCAAAATTTCTGTTAAGTGAAACAGTTAAGTGAAACCTCTCTAAGTGGTTTACAGAGTCAGCATATTGCTCCCAACAAGCTGGGTCCTCATTTTACCGACCTCAGAAGGATGGAAGGTTGAGTCAACCTTGAACCTGTGGAGATTGAACTCTTGTCTGTGGGCAGAGTTAGCCTGCAACTCTGCCTTCTAACCACTGCGCCACCACGCTTCCTATGAAGAAAGAACATTCATATTTCCTGAAGGAAATCATTCTAGGTGTAAAATGCAAGTTTTCCTAAATCCATTATCTCGGTTCTAAAACAATTCTTGACGACTAAAATTTCTTTTGGTATTTTGCTATTTTTCTAGGAATTCAAAATGAAGCTACTGGTATCCAGTCTGAATTTCCATGGTTGAGGGTTGACTTGACCTGGGACTCCAAAGTCTTAAGTCCAATATTTTAACCACTACAACAAACTGAATTTTTTGGCAAATATATAAAATATATATTTTAAAATAGGAAAGGAAATTAATAGCACCTTCCTACAAAATACCCATATGGCATGGGAGAGGCAGCAGGGGATCCTTGATTTATGAAGGTGGCTGAAACCAGACTCCTTTATATATAGAATGTGTTTACTGCTATTTCAATGTTTTTTATTGTCCCTCATGGATACCCCTGAAAGCAATGGTTATTACATATAGAAAGTGGAGAAATCTAAAATTAAAACCAAAAGCAATGATTATTTAGGATCCTCTGTTCTTTCAACTTTTTTATTTTATTTAGCTGAATTACATTTTTTTAAAATTAGCCTGCAACTGAAAGTAAGCGCTATTGTTGAGTCTTGCATGTGTGAGCATGTGTGGCTGAGCGTTAGCCATGGGTTCCTTGGTGTTCTCTGATAGTTTTCTTGCAGATGTTTCATTATAACATCATCAGTGCATTAGCTATTTCAGTTGTGTGATGTATATATCACACAGTGGGAGAATATTATGTGAGGCTGTTATCCAGGCTACTTGAGTAATGGTGGAAACGGAGTTAGTAATATTAAAAATGAAAAGATAAAAAATAATAGAAACAAAGGAGAGATGAAGAAAGTGCATCTATAAAAATGAAATCAATTAGCGTAGTAAGCATAATACAGTTTGCTTCATTCTAGATGAAAGTAAAGTGACTTAACTATTGGTTTGAAACCATAGTTTAATGCATTAGCAATGAGCAAGTTCGGCCAGTTGTGGCTTATGTAATAAACTGGTTCAATACAATGTGAAAAACATGGAACGGTACAGTATTTCTTAAAATGGTAAAAGCTGCAATCTTAACATAAGCTTTCTTGGGTCTCGGGCACACTGAACTCATTGGCCTTAGTATTAGATTGGGGTGTCAAATTCAAGGCCCAGGGACCAGATCCAGCCCATGGAGTGCTTAGATCAGGCCCGCGGGGCTGCCCTGGAAACAGCAAAGGAACAGCCTACAGTGTTTCTGCCAGTGAAAAGGGAGCTCAGGTGGCCCTCCTGAGCTCCCTTTTCACTGGCAGAGGGTTGCAGGAGACAATCTCAGCTGAAAATGGAGCTTGTGAGGCCCGCAGGCAGCCGTCCTGAGCTCCCTTTTTGTTGGCAGAGGGTTGGAGGAAGCCATTGCAGCTGAAAACGGAGCGCAGGAGCCCATTTTTGCTGGCAGAGTGCTTGGGCCACCACAGGCGCCCCCAACACAAGTGATGAGCTGGCCACGCCCCCCCTGGCCATGCCCCCCCTGGCCCCCCCAAGGTCAAACACAACCCTGATGTGGC
>JANHZT010001750.1:57231-74330 GCA_032468215.1 Stegonotus admiraltiensis | reverse complement strand
TGATAAGGGGTAACCCTTCCACTTGATCAAATATTGGAGTTGTCTCCTGTGCCACCTCGAATTGAGGATTTACTGCATTTACTTAACAATTGCAGTGATTCTCTTAACAACAACGTGGCAAAAAGGTCACAAAATTGGGCACAACCTACTTAACAACTGCCTTGCTTTGCAACAGACATTCTGGTTCCAATTGTGATTGTAAATTGAGGACTATATATAAAACCAAAAGTTGTTTTGTTACTCTTTGTACTTTTTGGTTGCAAAACCCCTTTCAAGCCAATGCCCCTTTAATTTTGGATTCAATTTTGCTAGTATTCCATTTATATAGTGGAACAAAGCTACCATTTGTCCAATTGGACAATGCAGTCCTGTTTTGAAATTTCTGTATATATCTACACCTACAGTCTTATATTTCTCAATTTTCACAGTGCTTAGGACTTCCTTTTTCTAAGTTGTTTTCTTAATAGCATCTGTTTAAAGTTTACTTGCTGAGCAATTTACTCACCAAGTATAAAGCTTAAAGCTAGTGCTTTCTCCAGTATTACAATTTAGGTCAAGCTGAAATTGTTCCCTTAAAAATGTTCGTTTACACTACAAATACAATGAAATTTACTGAGTGTGAAGCTTATGCTACGTCCAATTTTGAGTTAATTACCCTAAAATCAAATATTGAAGAAGGTATAAGCATCATATTCAGTGAGTAAATTTCATCACATTTAATATAAGTAGTGGAAACAATCATTTCCTTGAGGGTAAGGGAATACAGCATCTGGTTTTTTAGCAACCCCTCCCTGTTTGGGAAACATTTGAATTCTTTGGCTCTGTTAAAGTGAGAAGAACTTGAAGGAATCTTGGCTACTATGGTTTTGTTCTCCACAGAGGGGGAGGGGAAATGACAGTTTTAACTAGAAAATCTGATAAACTTGTGAATATAGGAGTTGGCTGAAATAGAAACACTTTTTCCTGAAGGTCAAAAATGAAAATGCTTTGGAGCCAGTTTGAGATTTAAACTTTACACACCCATTTGCATGTCGGTACCCATGTATTTTGTAGATTGTAGGACAATAAGAGCATAGATTGTCTTAATAAACTGTACAATGAATGTCAGAAAAATCTGCTCTACAGTCTCTCTAAGTAAAGGAAATCTACTGATTCATGGAGTTGTGATTATGAGCTCAAGATAAATTTCCAGCACACTCCTCAGAGTGATTTGATAAGAACTTAAGGAAATTAACTGCAAACTGAACTTTGAAAATTTGCAGACTGAAGTTCTACACAGTTCTACTTCTAATGGGATTTGAGACATACAATGAAGGCTTTACACAGGGACCTTTTTTTCTAGGATTTCTTTCTGCATGCAATTCCAAGACTGTGGAACATTAATTGAGATATTGATTTTGAAATGATAATTCACTAATATAGCAACTGTCTTGTCTTGCAATGTCCTTGTAATGAAATATCAAAAAGCACAGCCTGGAAAATGTCCTACAGCCCACTTACTTCAGAGTAGGACTTTCTACCACATCCAATCATTAGCTTAGTATACTCTCCATTATACTATTCAAGAAGTAGATACTGAATAATTATCTCCTGCTAGGAATGCATGTTAAATTCACAGAACACTTCAATAAAACATTACAGTAGGCCACTTGGACAAATGACCCTGTCAATTTTTATGCTGTAGAGAAGGCAACATTCCTATCTAGTTTGATAAATTAGAGGGGAAGATTGTAGAAACCTTGCCAGTATGAGGTAAAAAGCGTTCTTATTTCATTGCCTGCAAGATACAGGTGTTCTGAAATTGAAAGAATCCTCTTCCCCTAGTTTTATCCCCCCCCCCATAGCAGGGATGTTAAACTCAATTTCATTGAGGGCCACATCAGGAATGTGGTTGACCTTGTGAGGCCGGGTGGGCGTGGCCAACTGGGTGGGTATGGCTGACTGGGTGGGCGTGGCCAGTTTGATGCCACTCCCCAAACTGCTGGCATGTTTCTTCTTTGTACTGGGTAGACCAGGCTGAAGTGATGTGGGCCGGCCCCTTACAATTTCCAGGACTGCTCTGTGGCGCAGATCCGACCACATTGTGGGCCGGATCTTGCCCGTGGGCCTTGAGTTTGACACCCCTGCTCCATAGGGACACAGATTGCTGTGACTAAACACTAACTTTTGCTCTGAACTCAAAATCTCAAATAAAGGGGGTGAGCAACATAATTCTTCCTCTGTTTGGGTGACCTCTTATTTGCTATTGAATAGAGTTTCTCCAAACAAGAAACTCCAAATAAACTCCAAACAAGCTGGAGCTTATTTATTCTGAAATAGTATAGGGTCTCCTGCTCAAGCCGGGGGATGGAGTAGAAGACCTCTAATGTCCCTTCCAACTCTATGTTCTTATTCATTATATTTTTATCCTACCTTTTCATTCATTTTCATCCCCTCTTGTCATTCATCCAAAATATATTTTGTTATAATTTTAGGAATCTTCTCATTCTTTTTCATTTCTAAGCACATAGTTGGTCAACTAGACTTCCAAATTGCTTCACTCCAAGAAAGACCCTAAAAGAAATTCATTTTCATTCTAAGTTTTTATTTTCCAATTTTTCAGAATACTGTTCAAGAATATTTTGCAGCCTCTAACCACTATTCTTATTCAATTAGCAGTACAATGTGTGTGCAAGCATAATTTTTTTTGCATAAAAATAGTTTTAGCATAACAAATATATGCTGTATGGTTCAGAGGTGGGTTCTACTTATCTTTACTACTGGTTCACAACGGGGCTGCATGCACACTTCTGCACATGTGCAGATCGTCATTTATGATGTCTGGGTGGGCGGGCGGAGCCTCCCGCTGATTTTACTACAGGTTCTATAGAACCAGACAGAACCGGGAGCAACCCACCACTGGTATGGTTCTGATGTTTATTTTATTCACAATATACATGTACATTTGAGTTGTCCATAAAAGACATATAAAACATGGTTTATCTTGGCTTTGATGTTTTACTAACACAATAACACATGCTTTATATAACTGAAATATAATATAATATAAAATGTATAATAATAGTAAAACCAGAATTAAAACAAACATAATAGCTGTTATAAACTCTTCATGCTACTATTCTGAAACTAAGAAAGGAACAGAATGGAAAAAAACTTCTATTAATGTTACATATTATTCATCAGCCAACTGCTTCTAAATTTGTCTTTACAGATTGCAGATTTTGGTCTTTCAAATCTTTATCAGAAGGATAAATTTCTCCAGACTTTCTGTGGAAGTCCACTATATGCATCTCCTGAAATTGTTAATGGAAGACCTTATCGGGGACCAGAGGTAAACAGAATTCAGAAGAAAGAAATGTTTAAAAAAACAGAATGAAAAATATAAAATTATTTATTGATGAATTCATTTTATATAGCTGATTTGTGTAAATATTCTGTGTGTCTGGAATTTGGTGAAATGGGTTTTTTTAATACAAAAAGGAATAATCTTTTGCATACAAGATGTTTTAAAGTCTTGTTCTCATTGTTCATTGATGGATTTTCTACAGAATACTTATGTGTTTTTTAATAATGGTAGATGGATGTTTTGTTTCTTTAGTAATTTCAGCATCTTCAGGAGTCACCCTATTTTACTCCTTACGTTTCTTATCTTTCTGCTTTAGGTTGACAGCTGGGCTCTTGGTGTTTTACTTTATACTCTGGTTTACGGAACAATGCCCTTTGATGGCTTTGATCACAAAAATCTGATCAGGCAGATCAGTAGTGGAGAATATCGTGAGCCAACACAGCCCTCAGGTATCAAAAGATGTGTCATAGTGCATTGACATAATAGGGATTTTTAATAGCTTGTTTTACATCTTTTCTGATGTTTGGTACGTGGAAGAGTTGGATGGATAAAACAGAAATACTGCAATGCAAACTAAGGATTCTCAATTTGCATCAAAGGCTATCTGGCTGCTTTTGATTTTCAAAAGGGTATTGTGAGAAGTTTGAGGAAGATAGCTGTCCAAAGCAACAAGTATTTCTGATGTATGATAGCTGGAAAGTATTATCAGCTGCCCTAAAGGAGCAAGGAGAAGCCATAAATTATTTCTCAAGTCTATACTTGAAAATATGACACTGTAAATGTCCACAGTCTTTCTCAGCAGAAAGAGACAAGCACTTTGGAATAGTACAAGGAAAATGGTGGATTCCAGAGAGTTACAAGTACCATTAGTTAGGCAGAGCTGCAAACTATTAGATGTAGAATTGTTCTTCAAGGAAATAAAGTACCAAAACCATGACGATACATAACCCATCTTTTCCCCAGTCACTGGGTCAGGAGGATTTGGTTCTCAACTGGTTAGTTAGATAGAATTTTTGTTGTTAATTTTACTATATTTTATATGGAATTATTTTTGTTTTCTTGTTTTATTTCTACACTGTCCTGAATCATTTTGAAAAGGTGACTACAGAAATAAAGACACATATATTCAGTTGCAATCCAGTTGAATATTTGCCACAATTTTAAGATTCTCTTTGATGTTTAATTTTCCCTCATTATGTGGGTACCATAAGGACTTCATTTTTTGTGATTAATTTTCAGTCAGTTTTCACCTCTTAGATTACAAATGGAAGCCCCTGTAAAGCAGCCAGGATTTTACCAGGAAGTTCTATTGAAAATTGTTCATCAATAAACAGTTTGCCTGTTCTATGACTCATTTTAATTTCTTTCTCACAGATTGGGGGTACCTAGGTTCTAATAATGTCCATGAATTATCCTGCTGCCTTGACTTGAAACTAATTTTCTAATCTTATATTTAATACTTACTGGCCAATCATTATTCAGTCCCTTATTTCTGTAATGCAGAACTCCTATAATAGACAGTTTAAAGACAGAGTGAACTGTATTACAGCTTCCCTCTTAAAATGTTGGCTGCCAGGTGATTATTGCCATGTTGACAGGCTGAAATGTTGCTGCTGATCATAATGTCTAATGTCCTAAACACTGACCAAGAGATATCTGCTTTTTTCCCTCATGTACCATAGCAAATCTGAGTGACAGGGACTTTTCAAATTTGCTATAGCTAGCTAGGTGATAGTCAAAAGTCTCTTAGTCTTTACAAGGAAGCTACAAAATGTTACTTGATAGTTTCATTTCAGCCATTAGAATTGTGTGTGTGTGAATAGAAAAAATATAACAGGCTTTGGAGAGCAAATCATTGGCTTAAGAATTTAATTCTATCTTGACCATCAACAAATAGTTCACCGTTTATTAAATATACAGAAGGAAGAATTGCTGACAGCAATTTAAAAAAACTAGGCTGAAAAATTAAATGACCAAATATTTTAACTTTGTTATTATGGAGATGGTAAATCTGATAGTAGAAGATAGAAGAATTGGACTAGTTGTGTTCCAAGTTACGGTATATGCATTTAACTATTAGAAAAAATATACACACACAAATGTACATTTCTTATATGCAGTCAGTTTCCAAGTAGACTATATTCGATAAATATATATGTTTTGATTTTTGTACGTTCCATTGCAAACTCTTAATTTTACTGAAAGATAAATATTACCTTTTTTTTTTTTTTGGTGTATAAGAAGCACCTTTTTCCCCCCTAAAAGGGGGTGAAAATGTGGGTGCGTCTTATACACCGAATGTAGCCCCACCTACCCACTGGCCCCCACCCCTTGGCCTCTGCTTCCCAGCAGTTTATCTCCTTGCAGCAAGCAGCAAGAAGAAACAGCTCCTTTCTGCTTCAGCACAGTCTAATTAGCACAAGTTGATTGGATTGGACTCCCGACTCTCAGCTGTTTTGCTCTCAGCTGTTTTGTTCTCAGCTGTTTTGCGCAGGCCTCTGCTGCTTGCTGCAAAGAAGTAAATTGCTGGGAGCAGTTTTTTTTTTCTTGTTTTCCTCACCAAAAAAGGTAGGTGTGTCCGGTACGTCTTATACTCCGAAAAATACAGTAGCCTCCAGAGTGCAAATCAGGTTGTTTTCCTTTAAAAAGCAGTCTAAATTCAAGATTTGTATAGTTGTTCAGGAAAGTCTTATAACACTTAAAACTACTGATAGATATTTACATAATAAATATTCCTATAGATATATATCAAGAAATGGATTGTCATTTGCCTTTATCCCTACAATCTACATTGCAAAGATTGATAGATTTTCTGAATCTATGTTTCTTCATGTGTGTTTCCCTTTACTATATTCATTCAGCAACCTTGGGGGAAAAAAACAGACCAGTATGATTAAGTATTATGTATATACCATTCCCATGATATGGAAAAGTAATTTAGTGTCAGTTTGTACCAGTAATCTACCCCTAGGAAATCTACCTACCTACTTAATCCCTTTCTTCCAGGCCAAAATATTGTCCTGCATAATTTTGGTGTCATTTGCAACTATTCCATTATATGTTAGATTCTGTATTAATGTAAAATCTTAAGCTGAAACGTCTTTAATGTATATTATTTGTTAATAGATGCTCGTGGCCTGATCAGATGGATGCTGATGGTAAATCCTGAGCGCAGAGCAACCATTGAAGACATTGCCAACCACTGGTGGGTTAACTGGGGCTATAAGAGTACTGTTTGTGATTGTGATGCCTTGCAAGACTCTGAGTCCCCTCTGCTGTCTAGATTCATAGACTGGCATCATCGTTCCAGTGGCCTCCAGCCAGAGACTGAGACCAAAATGAAGTGCCTTTCTAAACCAAAAGGATCCGAAGTCCATTTAGAGAGACAGAGATCCCTCAAAAAATCAAAGAAGGAAAATGACATTGCACAGTCGATCCAAGAAGGAGTTGATAACTCCTGCAAACTAAACTCCAAGAGGCCAAAAGGTATTTTGAAGAAGAGGAGCAACAGTGAACATCGGTCTCACAGTGCAGGATTCATAGAAGGAGTAGTCAATCCAGTATTGCCCTCCACTTTTAAAAAAGAACAAGAATTATGCAGACTAGGTATACCAATTAAGAGTGTTTTGGAAGGGGATATAACGGGTAAATACAGCACTAAACAGTCTTCTTTAATGCCAAAAAAGGGAATCCTCAAGAAGACTCAGCAAAGAGAATCTGGATACTACTCATCTCCAGAAAGGAGTGAATCTTCAGAACTCCTGAATCATAATGAGGAGGTAGGAAACAGTGACACATCCCCAAATATCATCGAAACATTAAGAATAGAGTCTTACAGTCATTCCTACAGACGGAAGGGTATTTTAAAGCACAGTAGCAAGTATTCCACCACTACTGCGCATTCAGCTTTGATCCACTCTGACAGACCAGTCACGAAAGGCATGGAGGAAGCAAGTTTGGCTGTAGATGGATTATCTCGAAGTTACAGTCGCCCTTCTAGTGTGATTAGTGATGACAGCATTCTTTCCAGTGACTCTTTTGACTTGGTGGACCTGCAAGAGAACAAACTTAAAATAAGAAGCTGTGTGTCAGCTGAAAACTTCCTCCAGATCCAAGATTTCCAAGGACTTCAAAAAAACCGCTCACGACCACAGTATCTGAAGCGTTACCGAAATCGGACAAGTGATAGTTTTTCTCTTCTAACAGACATGGATGATGTCACTCAGGTCTACAAGAAGGCTCTGGAGATCTGTAACAAACTTAATTAGCGGATGGGGAAAAAGTAGGACTGGAGAGAAAGGGTCTTGGGTACCTTTATGATGGAGTTGGCCCAATTGTCAATTAGCTGATAGTGACAACATTGTTATACGGAGAAGCCCTTTGAAAATACCACCTCATGCTTACTATTCAAACTTGGAGTTCATGCAGTTAAAATACTACCTAACGTCCAAAGAAATTATGGTAATATATGAAGAAAACTCTCTGGCAGATAGAAAAAAAAGATTCCAGCGCAGTAAATTGAAACTAGATTAAATGTAAACTGGAAAAAGGTACTTTTCATTTTTGTTAGAGAAGGTAACTAACTAGTGGAAAAGCTATAACTTTAAGAGTAAAAAATAATCAACAGTTACATATAATAAATTATTGGCAAATGGATTTATCAATCTTCATACTGATGAATTAAACTTCATCTAAGTTAATAAAATTTCTTGAATTTCAACCAAAGGAAATCCTAATTCAAAAAATACATGCAAAAAGGACTGGGCTGCTTGCTAAAAGCTTTGTGGGCATACTTGCCCATCCAATTATTGGAAATGCTGGTTATAATAATTTTCTTTTGAAAAGCATTTAGCAATTTAAGTGGGAAATATTTCATTTTTTATAGAACTTCAGTTAGCAAGAAATAGTAAAGTAGTAAAAAATGATGAGTTGAGAGACAAAAACCATTTTATTTTCCCATTAATGGGGACTCTGGAAATCTGTATGCCTGCAATTAAAAATAAATTGTTTGAAGTGCCAAGAACCTTTAATAAGTTTCTTTTCACCACTTGTGCATTTATGTAAGTTATAGGAACCATAAAGTTTTTCTAAAGGATAATTTATGAAACCATAAGTATGTTATGCAACATGTTCTAATACTGATTTAATGAGCTGCAGAATCTAAGTTTTATTAAAGACTTTGACTTTAGTTTTTGCAGACCTCAGTTTAGGACAGATTTCCAGAGCCCTGTTAATAGGCAGTAGTGTGAACGGCTAGAAGAAACAAAGTTATGAGGATGACTAGAAGGAATACACCGAAAGGTGCTTTTTCAAAAGGCAATGGGACTTCTTTGAAGATGTTTCGCTTCTCATCCAAGAAGCTTCTTCAGTTCTGAAAGCCCAGTTGTCTTTTGAAAAAGCACCTTTGGGACAACCATGATTTGGATGACTGAGAATCTCCATAGACATTTAAAAGGAGTACAGTTTACGAGTAAGAAAAAGATAATAGGGTAGTAGACTTCATGAGGAATTCAATTTAAGAATATATATGTATTATAGATGATATTGTTAGATCAGTTGAGTCAAATTGGAAAAAAACAAGACACGATTCATGGATGTAATTCTAAAATTGCAATTAAAGGTTTCAACTCCCATAAAGGTACCGCTTGGGTTTACTGGATTATATGAATGAATGTAAGCCTCTTTTTAAATAGGCACTATGTGGTTGATAGGCCTGGGCAATTGAGACTTCTGACTTACTTTAGGTCACGCATATCCCAGTAAGCAGTTCAGAGTTGCAGTACAGTAACATTATTAAGGTAGTTTACACAAAGTGTTGTAACACTTAGTTGAAAAAATAGGCCAACTCAAATCTAGCTAGGCTGAGAGCACTTCCTTCATTTAAGCTATGCCAGCTTCATTACAAAGAACATAATTTGCCCCCCTTTAATTAGAGGCTCCAAAATTACAGGAATCTAGTGCCAATTCCAAAGGATTTCAA
Organism: Stegonotus admiraltiensis; assembly: GCA_032468215.1. Lineage (NCBI taxonomy): Eukaryota > Metazoa > Chordata > Lepidosauria > Squamata > Colubridae > Stegonotus > Stegonotus admiraltiensis. Next base: position 65,004 of record JANHZT010001750.1, on the reverse strand, counting down.
AGCAGAGATATTAAAATATTAGAATCAGGGGAGAGTGTGGTTGTATAGTTCTCATAATTTTGTTGAAATTATTTTGTGTTAAAACTGTCTAAACATACAAATCAGAGGTAGGAAATCTTTTTGAAAAAGTGGATGCACTTGGAATTTGGGGACTATGATGTAGATGCTTTCATGAAACAGCTGGTGCGAGGAGGGAACGTTGATGTTCTTAAAATGAATGCCATATGATCCTGTTCAATTACAAAACATACTGTAAGTGAAAGACTGGTAAGACTCTTTCGAAGCCTTCTCTAGCTTCTCTCCACAGAATGTTGTATACTCCAGCTTAATTTTGCATTATTTCTGGACAGATGTGCACATATCCAAACATTTTTATAGTCTGAGAATGCCTTTGAAGCCTATAGAGATTTGCTTTGTAGGAGATTAGCTTCTCCTTTTAAAAATTAAAATACTGTCTTAAAAATTAAACAGAAGCAGCAGGGAACATGATGGGCACCATGACAGGTATCTGTAGACAGCATGTTGCTACCATTAAGATTAATGGTAATTAATTAAAATTAATTAATTTCCTTTTCCTGAATAACAGAAAGATCACTGTGTTCTTCCAAAACATATTGGATCAAATAATCCAAAATGGCACTAAATGCTTATCGTATGCCTATAGTACTGTCCATCTGGATTTGTCATAGATACTAAAGAGAAATGCTTCCAAAGGTATTCTATTAATACAGTAATTGATTGTATCCACCTACCATATCCTTTGTCTTCCAGTTCTTACATATTACTCAACCTTGTCAAGCAATTCTTTTTTCTATTCCATCATCTACTTGTACCATATGTACATTTTTGCTTGCTATTCATTGTCTCAAATGAGCAATCAGTTTTTATTTGGGCTTGAACTGATTTACTGGTTTGTCCAGCAAGTACTGATATGTTTAAAAACCCCAAATCCATAGTTCAAAGTAATCTTATCTTTTCTTTGTCTCTCAGTATCCATTTTCACAACTATCCATTGCCACTACAATAACAATTGTTTTAAGCATTCTGAACTTTATTGACATTGAAGTCTCTTTCACCATTTTCTCTAAGTTTGTAGCTGACTTCCTTCTTAATCAACCTACGCTTTAGATTGCATACAGTTCGTCTTTATTTACTGAGTTCAAACAACTAAAAACATCTTCACATTGACACTTTGTCTTCTTAATATTTAACTTTAACTTGGAAGTCTCACATTTTATTTTTACCTTCATAATGAGTTCATCCAAGTCCAAGCACTAAATATCAATCCCAGAACTATGTTTACTTAATCAGCCTCACTGGATTGACTGGTAAGAACGTTTGTTAAGAGATTTCCACCTTAGAAGAGTACATATGTTTCAACGCATAGCTAAAAAAAAAAGCATAGTTCAGTAATTTCCATAAATTTTGCTTTAAGATAAAGACCATGTTTTGATTCATGAATAAGCAAACCTTTTTCCTTTGAGAACAAAGGACTGGTTTCAGTTTTCTTAGAGTAGAATGGTGCTAATTGCTACCTGTCTTCAGCAAGCCCAGTTGATAAATATTGAGACGAAAAGGGAACTCTCAACAGCTCCTGGGAAGAACTAGGAATTGTCCTCACACTTAGCTCTATGTTATAGCCCAGGCCTGTCATCTTGTATACAAATGTGAATGACTGATTAACTCAGTGTTTCTCAACCTTGGCAACTTTAAGATATGTGGACTTCTACTCCTAGAATTCTGCAAGTTGAAGTCCACACATCTTAAAAGTTGTCAAGTTTGAGAAACACTGGTTTAACTGATTGCTGCCAAACTGGAAAAATATTCTGTAGGGACTTACTGGCATATTATCATTCCTAGAAGAACCAGAACTCTTGACTGCACATTGTTATTAATAGTGCTGTGTAATTTTTTTTCCCTTATTTAATTTGCAAAGAATTTTTTTTTGTCTTTAAAGTTGACTTTTTTATTTGTTTTCTTTTAATTTATTGGTCTGAAAGCCATTTCAAAGGTATAATAATATATTTTGGTATAATTTAATTGGTTCTGCATTATTTTACAGCTTTGGCCAAAACATTACCTTAAGAAAGTGTTTTGTTTTTCATTTTGCTTATTGGTTGGTTTGATTACTTTGAAACAGAGGGAAAAGCTGGATAATCACCCAAAGTGTTTGTATTTTTAATCTGATCCTGTCTTTTTTATTAAATAAAAATTGATAAAATGTGAATGGCGTCTGTTTCCCATCTTCAATGCATCCTCTGTGAGAGATCAGCTTTGCAATAGTGTTTAATGGTTATTTTAAGGAACATTGTGAAATGTCCGGGAATATGCACTAGAGAGTTGATGACATCTTGACAAACAGTTTGTGCAATGCTCTAAAAATATGTGAGCATCTTTGTCATCTCACATCATTGTTTGGCAGCTCAATCTCTCAAATTTCAGATTAAGATGTAGAGCACCTGGAATGACACTGAAGTTGATTTCCTAATAAACATGGAAGTTTGCAGAGCATGTGAGTGGACGGCCTTCCCATTGATGGGAACTCTTGTCTCACCCCATTCTCCAGTTATTGAGTTTCACCAAGCCTCTTCTCATTCTTCCTGATAAGAGATTCAGTATCATTTCAAACAAACCTTTAAATGTTTACAGAAGGGCACATTTGTTTCCCTCTTGATGTTTTGCACATCCCCATCTTTGCAATTTGCCAAACTTGTGCAAATCGATACAATAAATTTAAGTTTAAAGGGGTTTCTGGTTTCTAATGAAAGTGCAGCTTAAATTTTTAGAAGAAACTTGTACTTAATTTTATAATTTAGTACATGGACCTTGCTAATATGTGGTAAAAGAGCAGAAATACATTATACTAAAAGGAAAAAATAGTGTTATACAAGTTCTACTTCTGGCTACTAGTTGTTATGATGTTCAGTGGATAACAAAGGACAACAAAATTTAATTTTCAGAAACATTGCCTCCTGAGAAAATACCCTCCAAAAAAATCCCCATACCTATCAATCCACATTTTATATATTATGTTCTTTTTGACAAGAGTATTATTCCTGAAAGCCATTTTGTTTTGTTTCCATATATCCTTATTTGATTTTATTGCCATGTTCTTCTTGATTTTAGCTTTGGCACAAAAACATCAGATATTTTTTTTTAATGTTGGCTATATGTGCCATGCCAGGTGAATGCTACCACATTTCTTTTTTTAACTTTTTTTCCCATTTGAGGCAGAATGAATTTGTAACCTCTGAACTTCCTTTGCAGCATCTGACTAGGTTATCCATAATTGCATGTCACTGACCCATAGAATTTGTCAGTTGCCTGATAGAGTGGCTGACTTGTTTAACTAAATTGTCAATGTTAATGCTGACTTCAGAAATGCAAACCATAATAAAATCAAATTGAATTAAATCAATACAGCCTGATCAGTGAAAGCCTAGCAGATGACTGACATGTAAATCTTTAAATGTGATATTGGCAGATAATTACAGACATGAAAATTATATTCACAGTATTTTGTGCAGAGTAAGATTTGCTTATAACAAGAACCCTGAGCCTTTATAACTGAATAGTTAGGTTTGGGAGGAGGTAAGGCTTACTAACATAAAAAAGATTTACCTTGATTGACTCTAAATTACATCAGAACTGTTGGCAATAATCTGAAAATCACATTTTTCTTTTATGATGTTAGAATAGAATCTCTTTCAGATGAATTATTTTTAAATTTTCAAAATAGAAATAATTTCTTAATTTGAAATGACTAAGAATAACATGAGGTCTGGGGAGAAAAATAGTTATGACTGTACTCAAATGGAAGAAGGAATATTGAGACACATACACAGAATAATTTATCACCTGCATTGTGTGGCTAACATAATAGTTAGTCCTTGATTTATGACCACAATTGGGAGCAGAATTTCTATTCCAAGATAGTTAAGTGAATTGCACCCAATTTTGCAACTTTTTTCGCCATAGTCATTTAGCAAATCATTGCAGTTGCTAAGTGAATCATGTGGTGGTTAAGCAAATCCGGCTTCCCTCATTGACTTTGCTTGTCAGAAGCTGGCTGGGAAGTCGCATGGCCCTAGGATGCTACAATCATTGTAAATACATGCTGATTGCTTTTGATCACATTACTATGGGGATGTTGCGATGGACATAAGTGCCCAGACTGGTTGTAAGTCACTTTTTTCAATGCAACTGAAACTTTGGTCACTAAATGAATAGTTGTAAATTGAGGATGATCTGTACTTAACTAATCCTCATTTTTAAAAAATGAATCTTAGCAACTTCATCCCTTGGCACATGTTACTTACTTGTTAAGATTGAATTGCTATCAGAATATTTTAAAATGAAATTTAAATTCAGTTCAAGCTAATGTTTATTAACAGGTACACAGTTAACAGATTTAACTATCCCCTGGTAACATACATATCCTCCTATAAGACAGTTTCTGTGTTGTCTTTGTCAGCGGCAATCTTCTCTGAACTCAAAGTAAAGAAACTTTCATTTAAGAAAAAATAATAAAGAGATTCTTGGAAAACGGGAATTAAAATTAACTTAAAAGCTGTTCATAATGTGGTTAATATTTCTAAGGTTAGACAGCTGTGATGTCAGGAATGTAGGTCTGGCTATCCCTCTCAATATGGTAACTTTCAGATGCATTGAGAATATGAAGCTATATATCTATCCACAATAGTCAGCTCAGTCTAATAGATAATTCTTCAGAGTATTTGAGAGGTTTGTCACATATAATATATTTTGCATAAAACTCTGAAGAAGTCTATTTAATGAGACCACTGATATTCCAGAAATACCGTTCCTGTGAATTTATGAGCGCACTCATAAAAGTTAAATTACTTCATGGGTAAGAATAACTTCTGCTTTCAGTGCATTGAAAAATGCTTAAAGGAAAGAACACGGAGTGCTTCATTTTGTGTGTGTGCAAGGAAGAGAATGAAATGACCTGTTTCTTTTGCTGTAATTATTAAATTGCTTTGACTGTAAGTTTAACATCTTTGTAAATAACACACTTCAAGACTTAGTGTTCATTCATGGTAACTTCAACTATCATTTGACTCAATTTTTGTCGGTCAACTAAATGAAAACCTAGATACATTTCAGTCATTTCCACAAACCTTAAGGAATTAGAACATTTTGAGAACTGAACTATCCTTTCTAAAATTGCAACAACAATTAAAAAAAATTGAAAAGGCCATAGTGATTTTTTTCAATTAGGTCATTTGTTGTAAAGGTCATGAAAAGCCCTGACCTTTCACCATAGAAATATCTCCAGCTGCATAGACATGCATATGAGATAGAAAGCTTTTTGTTCAGACCCAGCAGAGCAGAAACAAACTATTGTTTAAAGGTCACCTCCATTTGCTTTGGTTGTTGAAGAGGGACAAATTGCAAAAAATAACACATTTTAAAGAAGTTATTGCAGATCTGGCCTGCAAAGATTGCAGAATGTTTATTTCCTAAGAAAAGTCCTTCTGGGCTCAGATGGTAGCATGGTCGTCTATGCATTCCTCAAGTATTTATATCAGGAGCTTGCTATAATAGAAACAGGAGAGTTAAATTAATTTCCCAATTAAATATCATAATTAAAGTATATATATCCTTTGTCTGAGAAGGCAGGGCTCCAAACCTCCACTTCCTCCAGATTAGCGTTTCAAAAATCTCACCTATTGTGTTAGCCATACCAGCTGCTCCCTTCTGCAGTTCATATTTTCTGTCAGCACTGGTTGGTGAATTTTAAAGACTGTTTCTGTTCAATCATTTTCGTCTGGCCCATCAGTTCTAATGTGAAAACTGGCTGCTGTTGGGTTTCTCTGGCCGCCTTTGCTTTTCTCCTATTCCCTATCCCTACCTCCACCTCCCAATCCTCCTAGAAACACACAAACCAACATATCCTTGAGAAGGAAAGACATAGAGGTAGTCCTCACTTAGCATCCACTTGTTCAGCAAGCATTCAAAGTTACAACAGTGATGAACGACAGGGACTTACGACATGTCCCCATAGCTGCAGCCATTGCAGTATCCCACCCACAGTCACATGATCACAATTCAGGAATTGTGCAGCTTGCAGTTAGAACATTGCAATGTCCTGTGGTTTACCTAATTGTGATTTGTGACTTCCTGTCAGCCTACTCATGTACTTTTCTTCTCAGAAGCTGGCAGTGAAGATTGGCTATCACACACAGGCAGGACCCTGCAATCTCATAACTGTGAGCTGCTTGTCAAATATACAAATTGTGGTCATGTGACTATAGGACAACAATCCTGCGGAATTCACCCAATGGCAACTGGTAGTGGTGGAACTGCTGTTATAAGTTGGTGTAGACATGTGACATTATACCTTACATTGTTGTTAAGTGAGGACTACCTGTATTTGGTACTGGAGTATTACATCTATGAATGCTTTTGAGAAGATCATAGTTTGATGCTTTAAACTGCACACTCACATATATAAATACTTGATATTTTAAGAGCATTTAGGAACTTGTCATTTATATTTTATAATAAACAGAGATCCAACCATTTCTTAAAAATAGATATTTAGTCTATTCTTTGCATGCCTCCTCTAATTAATGCTCTCTTTATAGAAGCCAGAAAAATACTTCACTCTATCTCGCACTAATAGTGTTACATAGTCTGATAATAAAATTTCTGCAAAAAAGTATCAAGTAACCAAGTCCAAGCTACAAATATTGATTCATTCATTGATTTTTAAAATGTTTTTATTTATACATTTTTCTTTAATATCCATAAGTATTCAATAAACAGTGTATTGTCTGGGTCATTTTACATATACATATACACAATCTTTACTTATATATAGTAATATTCTTCCTACTTCTAATTTCTACTTTTATTATCCAACCATTGGTAAAACAAATCCCAAGTTAAAAAATATTCAGTGTCTTCTTTGTCCTTTATCTTTAAAGTTAACCTATCCATTTCTGCACACTCTAATATTTTTTAAATTATATTTTCATTTGGAGGAGATTCCTCATTTTTCTAATGTTGTGCAAATACAATTCTCGCTGCCATTGAAACATGTAATATTAAATATAAAATCCCTTTATTGTATTTTTCTGGCAAAATACCTTACAAAAATATTTCTGGCTTTAAATCTATATGTTGCTTTGTCATTTTTTCTAACTATATATGCATTTTCATCCAAATTTTTTGGCTTTGAGCAGGTCCACCACATATGATAATACGATCTGGTTGCATTTCCAGCATTTGGCAGACATGTTTTTCAACATCTTTGCTAGTCTTGCCGGTGACAAATGCCACCTGTAGAACATTTTATACAGGTTTCTTTGTACGTAATTGCCATTGTCAATTTATGGTTTCTATCCCAAAGTTTTTGCCATTTATCTAATTCTATAGTATATCCAAAAAAATTTGCCCATGTTATCATTGTTTCTTTCACTTGTTCATCTTCCATTTTAAGACTTAATAAATAACTATATATTTTCTTTATTAGCTTTTCATCCACACCTAATAGTATCTGATCAAGTATTTGTTGGTTCTTTATAGAAACCATTGATTTATTGATTGATTGGAATGGGACATTCAGTATATATATCAAAATTGCTGGAAAGGAATATTTTCACCAATTTTTAGAAAGATAGTAGGAAAAGGCAAGCCTTCCTGTCTTCCTGTGATTACTAGTCTTAGGATTCACCACAGAAACATTTTATAAAATTAGTTATCTAAGACAGACTACTGACCCCACAGGCCCCCCCCCGGCGGGGG
>JANHZT010001749.1:159430-174804 GCA_032468215.1 Stegonotus admiraltiensis | reverse complement strand
TCTTTTATGTACACTGAGAGCATATGCACCAAGACAAATTCCTTGTGTGTCCAATCACACTTGACCAATAAAAAATTATATTCTATTCTATTCAACTGTTGTTTGGTATCCAAAACTGTGCTTTTCAAAAATGCAAAGGTAATATACAGATAGTCTTCCATTTACAACCACAATTGAGACACAAATTTCTGTTGCTAAGCAAGACAATTGTTAACTGAGTTTTGGCCCATTTTACAACCTTTCCTGCTATGGTTGTTAAGTCAATCTGACTTCCCTATTGACTTAACGTATCAGAAGGTCACGAAAGGTGATCACTTGACCTAGGACACCACAACTGTCATGAATATATGCAAGTTGCCAAGCATCCAAATTTTAATCGTGTGATCATGGGGATGCTGCAATGGTCATCTGAAAAACAGTCATTGTAACTTTGAATGGTCCCTAAGCAAATGGTTGTAAGCTGAGGACTAACTGTATAATACAACCCTAAATAATGTAGGTAGTATATAAAACAGCATCTTGTACATAGCAGTGATACGAGAGAGAGTTATACAGTGCCTTGGATTTCATTTCTATGAAGTGCTTTGAAGGGACTGGGAATTAAAACATAGCATCTTTCTACAAACCCTCAAAGCAGCTGTGTTTTTCCCTGAGAAACAGTCCAAGTGCTTTAAGGCATTGCAGACAGGTGTTGTGTTGATGGTTTTAATAGATGGTTGGTGAAGAAGATTTGGATAATGTTGTGCACCTTTTTTGCCTTAGGTACAGGGTACATATGCCTTTATATTCTTACATAATGTTTGAATATGTAATGCAGAATTAAGCAAGCTTTTATTTTAGTTATTAAACTGAACGGTCGATAGGGGTATATTTTGGCCTGCCCTTTGTGGGATACATGGGTAGAGCAGGCTGTTCTTTCTGATTGTCAATCAAAAAGCCTTGGAGACAGTCTGGTGAGCACTAATGAAATGCACTCCTGTGAATCTACACATGTGCATATGCACAGCAAAGTTAGAAAACAGTGATGCAAATAAATCACTATTTGTGGTTTATGCTCACATTATAAACAGATGACACAGCAAACATAACCTTTCAAAGTTAGCTACTTTGCCAAACATTTCATCTCAAGTCTTGTAAACATGACATTTCATTGTGCTACAAACATAGCAGGCTACTCAGCTATATTAAATACCATATGCACTTTGAGGAACAGTGTTAGGAAAGAAATATTGACACTGAAGTCCCCTCAATAATAAAACAGGTTCCACTGTAGATCCTGCTTTGCCCGTAAATGTATAAGACGTTACAAAATGAATCCTTGCAAGTGGATCAGCTGCATGAATCTTACCCAGATCTGAGATTCCCAGATAATATGATTTTTGTTTTGTTTTTTTGTTTGACATGCTATATTAATTCAACCATGGTTTACAGCTTGACCGTCAACTTCAAACTGAACCTGGAAGCAGCCATTTTTCTGTTCCTCAGTTGCCACACAGAGAGGGAAGGGCGGAAGGAGGTTGGAATGCTTTGCTAGACACAACAGAGTTTTCTCATGAGATCCAAGGTCATCTCTACTGACAACAGATAAGGTCAGGGAAAGGAGTGCCTGGAGAGCCGCCAATTAACCCAATTTGCTAAAGTGACCTGTGACACTTGAGGATGGGGTTATTTCCTATTTTAATTATATTGAAATCACGGGAAAGATTTAGAGTTGGTTTTCCTTTAAACTGTGCCAATATGATGTACTCAATAAAGAAGATCTTTGAGGAAGATTCTAGTCTCAGAGTTCTGATTTGCTTGGGTTCATTAGTCGGAACCTTGACATTGACATTATATGTGCAGCAAGCTGCAATGCTTGTTCAGCAGACTATGCGTAAAACAAGATATGGCTTAATGCATTGTATGAAGTCACCAATTATCATCATTGACCTAGAATAGCCCTCCAGGATTTTAAGTAGATTTCTTTTCCAGCCCTTTCAGGAAATGCTAGAAATTGAATGTAAAATGTTTGCACGCAAGCATATTATTCTATAGCTACTTTAAATTATTCTAGTTTCACTTCACTTGGTTAGATTTATTACTACAATCATGTTTTTATCTTGAAAGTGATAACCATTTCTTTTCTCTTTTTTTTAACTGATCAGGTGTCTCCAAGACAGCAATTGAGAAGCAAGTATTTTACAAAGAATACTGAGGTTTTTTATATTCAAGCTGTATTTCATGTGGCTTAATATACTATAGTTGGAAGTGAAGGTTTAACAGCTTACATCAGAGGAGGCTATATAAAACAGGTCATTAGAGTGAAAAGTTTCATGTGTTTTGGAAAATGATCAAATGAATTACATTCCCTGCCATGCACTCATTTCACACTGACAATTTGAAAAGTGCCTTTAGGTAGGACTGAAAGTGATGTTCATGATAGGCAGTTTGCTTTGCTGCTGAGAACAAGGGCCCCGGGCCCTTGCAATTTTGTTTTATATTGATTTTTATTCTTTCTCCATCCTCCCTGACTAATCTCCATCCATATATTGCAAGGAAATCTGACTTGCAAGAGTATTCCAATTAAATCAGTAGGTCATCCAGTTCGTAGCTTGGAGAAATTTAGCTCCAATATAAATATTCCATTTTAACAGGCCGTAGATCTGATTTGTCAATGCATTCATTATCCTGAAACTTCATTAATGATACACAAAGTAATGCATTAAATATAATAGTTTTAGCATGGGGGGGGAACTTAATCAGAACTATCACAAATGGTAGAATGGCATTAATTTAAACTGTCTCTGCCAGTTGTTTCACAAAATGTCTTTTCCCTGTATAGATTTTTGAAAAAAAGATGGGTGGGAAATCCAATGTGAAATCACCAGATTAGAAACCAGGAGGCTATGAATTCTAGCTCTGCTTTAGGCATGAAAGTCAGCTGGGCGACTTTGAAGTAGTCATTCTCTTTCAGCTCAATTCACCATACAGGTTGTTGGTATGAAAATAGGATGAGGTAGCAGCAGGTTCCGCTCTTTGAATTATTTATAAAAATAATAAACAGGATTAAAAAATGGAAAAAACCAACTGCATGTTATATATTTAATATATAATTTCAATATAAAAAAATCAAATAATCCCATTTTCATTTATTTCAGTAATTCATGTAACCAGCATCTATCTCTACGTATATGTGTGTAATATTTTCCCCCATAGTATGTACAATTGATTTTTAGAAACACTGATGCTCTGTGTTTTTCATTAGCCCCAAAAACACCTCCATAATACATTTTGTTATTGAATTACCTTACAAACTAGAAAATCCATTCACAGAATTATATTAATAGTGTATTTGTTGTTGTTTCATTATATCTCTGGGGTGAAGCACAGAAAATTGTACTCCCGTATCATAGCTTCTCTACAAATACAATTCTTTAGAAGAAATAGGAATGCCAAGTAGTCCACATTTCATATGAACTATAAAGTGCAGGGAAACAAATACTTTACAGGAAGTGAAAAAAATAAAACTTGAACATTTGTTGTTTATAGATGTCAACTTGTAACACAATTGGATAAATTTAGTTGGGTGGGTGGGAAATTGATCATGGGAGTATATTTTGCCAATGAGACACGGTCGTAACTTTTGCTGGATCTTTTCACAAAGCGAAGTTCATATAAAACAATGTTATGCATTTTTTTTTAATTTTAACTAGCAATGCTAAAATTAAAGTTACAATGTGAAATTAATTATCAAATCAGGTGATAGCACAAGTGGCAGAATATCATAAAAACTTGGTTATTCATAGCTATTAGTTTGGATATTTATAACTTTCAAAATCACAGGCCTCTCTTCTCTCCATAAAGGTGAACTTTCAGAAAGTGTCTGGTTCAGTGGTGGGTTACCCCCAGTTCGCACCAGTTCTATAGAACCAGTTGTAAAACCGGCGGAAAGCTCCACCCACTGACCCCGACATCATCAAAATGCTATTGCACATGCGCAGAAGAGTGCGAGCATGGCCCTGCTGCGAACCGGTAGTAAAGGTAAGTAGAACCCAGCCCTGGTCTGGTTGATTACAGGTTGACAACACAGAATGCTGGATTATAGGCAATTGTCTTATCTAATTCCTTAATGGAAATTAGTAAAAAATCACAGTGTTTATCTGGTAAGGATCTATTTTGCAAGATAAATCTGTAATTGTCACACTGCTAACTTAGGCCAAATTATGAAACCCAACTATTTGAATCAGTTAGTCATCATGTCTGATGTGTCACTCCATTAAGATAACTTTATTTTGATGTTAATGCAAATTTTGTATTACTTTTCTTTAAAGCAATGTTCAATGTATTTAATTGCAATGTACATTGTGATACAGATAATATTGGAATATTTAAATAAATATGATCATTGTGGCTTTTAAAAAGATGAAAAAAGAAATTGAACAATATGCCACTTAACATAAATCAGACCACCCTAGCCCTATATACATGCAATAGAATAAAGTTCATGAGATAGAGCTAAACGTTTTTTTAAAAAATATGCTTAGAATTAATCAGGTCCATAGTGATACACATATATTTTACAGTAACAATTCCTAAATAACTACAATGATGGAACATAGTTTACTATGCCATTACTTTTATTACATCAGTTCTCCTGTAAGACTTGCCAGCAGTTGAAACAAAAAAGTCTCTCATTTTAAAAGCTTGGCAGAATAGGGAACCGAGAGTGGAGGAATCAGAGAAGAAACTTCAAGAGGAGGTAAACAATTTCTCTGTTACTCTATTCTCCCACAACACACATCATCTTTTATTTCAGATTCTTTTATTAAAAGAAAAAAAAACAATTAAGGGAGAAGCTGTCAGGTTGCAACACAAAGCACCATCCTGCCAGCATCATCTTTATGTACAAGAATTGACTGTAGGCACGACAAATGCCCCTTAGGCAATCTTGGCAAATAAAAACAGTAGGTGGCTGCAGCACAATTTGAAATTGTGCCCATCTGTAAAAAAAAAACCAAAAAAGGCAAAGTTAAACTTATAAAATAAATAACATCAAGAGGACCAAGAGGTTCAGCATTAGAGCAATCACTTCCGTTTGTCTATTGGCAAACCGGTTTGTTTTTTGGGTGGTCACACACCACACAACAGCTACTTTGTTAATAAGCAGCATGACCGTGATGCCAAAGACTGTTACCACTGCAGGAATGCTTCAAATCAATGGAGAAAACCTAAAGAAGGTGGACATTTTTCAGTATCTGGCATCCCATCTCCAAGGCAATGGCGACATCAATGGTGAGGTGCAAGCAAGGGTGAATGTAGTCTAGATGGGTTGGCGAGAATTCACCAGTGTGTTATGTGACAGATAAAAGCCAACCCATCTTAAATCTAAAATTTACAAGACAACCATCCACCCTGTTGCACTGTATGGCACTGTTGTGGCCTGTCAGCGGCCTGTGCAGATTGTAGCTGATTCCGACAATGAGGAGGCTGGTGTGGTGCTACACCAGCAGCCTGGGCAGCTGGCACTAGAGTTGAACAGTGAGGAGGCTGGAGAAGATGTGGTGCCAGAGGCAGGGATTCAGCCAGGGCCTTCAGAACATCCAGAAGCTCCTTTAAGTGAAGAAGATGAAGAGGAGGAGCCTCTTCTCAATGCACGGGCACGCAGAGCTACCAAAAGGCAGGAGTGGTTCCTCAGGAGGAGGACTCCTCGAGAGTAAGGGTTGGGGCTAATTGGCCATTCCCTTAGCCTATTTAAGGAGGAATGCCGATTGAAGCAAGCTGTAGGGAACAACTTTAGTTCACTCTCCTTTGTGTTTGGATTCTCTGCAAAATTCCTGGGCTTTCTGCCAACTCTAGTAAGATTGTGATTACCTTATCTTAGGATTCTTGTAGGCTGTTAAGAAAGTTTATTAAAAGCCTTTGTTTGAAAAAGACAAACAGTTATTTTAGTAAATTAAGTTTCGTACAGACTTTGTGTGTGCTGCGTTCTTTGGGGTTCGTAACTGGGGCAGAACAGGCACGGAATGCTGGGCAGCAACAACAGGGACTGAAAGCTATCTCCATGCAATGAAAATGTGAATGCTCTGTTGGATATCAGGCATCTCCCTTCTTGACCGCATCACAAATGACACCATTCGATGACATTTTGGTGTGGCACCTATTATAGAGAAGATGAGAGAAGGCCAACTCCGCTGGTATGGACATGTCCAAAGACCATACAGCACCTTCCACTGTGGCCAAGACTGCCTACCAACTAGAAGTCAATGGCTGGTGACCACACAGGGATCCAAAACAGAGATGGCAAGACACCATCAACAAAGATATGCAAGCCACAGGCCTGCGACCTGGAGATGCAGTTGATCATGCAAAGTGACGTTCAATGATCCAAAAAGCAGACCCTGCACCTGCAGGAATACGCTAGGAAGAAGAAGACCATGATACCAAAACCTTTCCTATCCAAGCATTATAGTTAAATCATCCTTTTCCAAACCTGGTCTTCTCCAAATGTTTTGGGATTATAGTTTCTGCAATTCTTATTTGACACGCCAAATAAACTAGTCTAGGAGTTGTCTTCCTGCACAAGTATTACATCCCTTTGCTGCTACAGAACTATGTAGCAGACATGCATCTTCAAGCCAAAATTTAAGTCTCCCAGAAAGTCTGTTTTCTAGCTTCTTTCCTCATTTTCACTATAATGTGTAAGCAAATCCTCAACTTACGATCATTGATTTAACAACAGTCCAAAGTTACGACGGCACTGGAAAAAGTGACTTGCAACCCATCCTTGAAGTTATAACCATTGTACCACCTGTGCAAAGATCATGATTTGGGTGCTTGCCACCAAATTCACATTTACTATGGTTGCAGCATCCTGTGATCAAATCCAGTTTTCAATGAACAAGATCAATGGTGAAAGCCAGATTTACTAAACAATCACATGATTCATTTCACAACTTTGTTTAATGACCACAGGGGCACACTTACTGATTGCAGTAAAAATGATTGTAAAATCAGATCTGATCATGTGACTCACTTAATGATTGCATCACTTAGCAGGTGACATTCTGATCCCAATGGTTGTCATAAATCGAGGACTACATGTACGATATATAAAGGAGTATCATCAGTGATGATACGCCAGTGCCCAAGTAAAGATAGCAAAATAATAGTATTTAGGTATTTGTACTATAGTATACATCCCCTTCTATTCTTAGAACGGGATTTAAAATGCTCTGAAGCTATGGAACAAATGTTTATTGCTTACCCTGCAGCAAGAAGAATGGGAAAAAAACCCAGCTGAGTTTCCGTTAAAAATATTCTATTTATAGGATTCATGCTTCACTACTAAGAAAGGCTAGGCAGCTTAGGTATTTGAATTGTATATCTATACTCTAAATTAAATAATCCCTACAAAATCATTTCTATGAGAGTGTGAGAAGATCAAAATCAAGAAAATAAACATTGTGTCACTCTTTTTTCATCCAAGTACGCAGCTTTGTTTTGGTCTTTGCCCCTAGAGAAAAAAGATTAAAATACAATCAGTCCCACCACCTGCACACTGCAGACAGAAAAAAAGAATAACCAGCAATGATGTTTTGAAATCCAGCAGAATACACCTGTTTAATTCAAAATTGCCAAGAGGCTGGGACAAAAGGAAGCTCACGGTCTTTGTTATTCCTCTCCCCAACGGTCTTCAAAATATTTCAATTTACCAAAGCAAAAACTAACATCCTCCCAAATGTGGGGGTGGGAGAGGAGAGAGAGAGAGAGAGAGACTTCTTCTATGGAAAATGAAGAAAAAGGAGCTGGGGGAGGAAGATGCAACCATTTCCAGGCGTTCATCAGTATGTTTTCCGTGCTCAGGCAGTGACATCTAGTGATGAAAACCAGAATGTTCAGATACAAAAAGGAAGTCAGAAAATGAAACAGAGTAGATTGAGCTGAATTGGTGGAATAGGATACTATTAGTTTGATCAATATTCTGTATTCTGAGGGGGGAGGGAGGAGAAATCCCACAAAACACACCAAAGACATGGCTAAGTTTTACTTTGTATTCCTTAAGCAGTAAATTCTCATTTGGTACCATCTATAAATTTGCATAAAACTACTGAGGTTCATTTTTTTGCTTTTAAAAAAATCCATTTTTAAAGATCAGTTTTTATTGGTACTGTTCAAGGTTTTTATCTTTTACTTATCTATGAGGTAGCATTTTCTATACAGTTACCTCTACCTGCAATTTCCCTGTTTCCCTCATTTCATTAAATATTATAAAAATGCTTATCCATGAAATTTTTCTCTTTCCAAAAAGGAATCAAATTAGTGGAATGATGTATTACTGACACTTCTATCCAAAACAATTCCATTTGCCCCATCTTAAAAAGCTTCATTGGATGTTTTAATGCAGGGGTCCCCAACCCCCAAGCCACAGCTCACTACCAGCCTCGAGCCATTTGGAACCAGCCCTCAGAAATGGCGGGTGAGTGCATGCATATGCGAGCATCTCCACATCCATGAGCAGCTAGCGCATGTGATGGCTGCTCACACAAATGGAGCTGTGCGTGCACACGCTTATCCGCTGCTCACACAGAACCATCTCCTCTCCACCACCACCACCACCACCCAGATGGGCCATAAAGCCAGAAAGGTTGGGGAGCTCTGTTTTAGTGTTCAAAACCAAATGTTTAATTTTTTAAACTTAAATGGTACAGAAATACATATATTAATGGTCCAAGCACCAAACACATTTCCAGATATATTTCTGAACTGTCCCCACAACATTCTGACATGAATTAGATAATGTAGAAAGTCAGCAACCCCTCCCCCAGAAGAATGAAGTATTTTTGAGGAATATTAAAAAAAAGGCAGAATATTTCCCAAAGGGAGAAATGGAAACATGTTTTTTAGATGGAGAAAGCAGTCCACACCTTCCTTAATAGCCCACAGCAGATGTCAGCACTTAAGAGATAAAGAGATAGACAGCTCTATTCATAAACAAACAGCCTCACCCAAGATCCAACAAAGGTAGGATTAGCCCTCAGTCACAATAGGAATTGCCCAATGCCCCTTCATTGCATCAACCTCACAAACCTCAACCAAACCTGGGAGCTCAGACAAACTATAGAGCCAGTTTTGACCCCCACATAACCCCTACATGACCCAGTGGGAGTCTGACAACAGCCAATAAAATACATGCTCTTGCACAGGAACAGGAAGTTTAAGTGCAAAGCCCAAAGAAGGTATAAAAAACCCCCACTCTCAACTCCATGTGGTCAGCTGCACCAGAACCACAAACATGTCCTTCTATTCATCAATAAATGGATCCTCTTTCCAATCAGCCTCTAGCCTCCATTTTGTCTCCAGTCCTCCATTTTTTTTCCCAGCTTGGAACTGAACCAGATCGATATTTCTTCCAACAAAAGTAACCCTAAATATGCCTTTTTTTTAATTGCAGGAATATCTCTCCATTTAACTTGATACTGAGTTATCAATACAATGATACATGAAAACATGCCTCTTATTTAAACTGTATTTAGTTTTGATTTATGGCTTTATTTGACAAATATGACAAGAAGCCAGATGAGAGTGATTCAGCAGGATGAGAGTGATTCAGCAGGACAGCCCTGAGGGTTCAGGTGGAAAATGCATGCAGCTGAAGCCAGTCAGTGATGAGGAAGAGGAACTGCTTTCTGCACCTGATCCAGGCATACATAGAGCAGAGAAAGGGCAGGAGCAGCAAAGGTCACTATTCATGAATCAGCAGCTCATCCCTCTTGATGGGCTGCACTGGGAACTAACTATTTAGCACAACAAACAGACAACACTGGGAACAACGTGTTTATTTCCTAGCTGTGTGTTTCCCGGTTGTCGTGATTCCTGCCTAGCTTCAGACTGACACTGTGCCTTGACTTTGGATTGTGCCTTATGGACTCTGAACTTTTCTTGACTCCTGACCCTCTTGTATTGCAGATTTAATTTGCCTGATGGATTTATCTTGTCTGAGGAGTTTCATGTGTCTTGTGGACTCCTTGGTCATTGCTCTGTGGACTAGTGTTGGTTTACTTCTGGCTGGACTCAGCTGAGAAAATTCTGGGGTTTGGTGAAGGGAACTGCTGGGGAAAAGTAGTAAAACCACTAAACCACTGTCATGTGCATGTGAGTGAGCAGGATAGCATACATACACATGCACATATATGGAGAGAGAGAGAGAAGACAGTTTTATCAGACTCTCAAAATAAAATTTTAAAAATTGTGTCATTTTACCAAATCCCGTGACATCATATCTGCCTCACAAATCATACTGAACAGGAGAATGCTTCTGATAGAACAGGTAAAGGAACACTCGCCCTTTGCAAGGGACATGCCAGCCAAAAAGCTACTGGATGCCAAATCAAGCCTGCTGATAATTCTCTCCAGATTAAAGAGAGCTCTTGAGATAACCCTCATGTATTCCTGACAGCTGGAGTAGACAACAGAAACAGATGTTTTTGCAGCCACTTGTGATCAGCTGGGAATCGTGAGTTTAGCATGCTCTGAGCATGATAATATAGCTTTTTTAAAGACTCAAAGTTTGACCTAGCCTCATCTTCTTAATCACTTGGAATTTAGTTTTCTTATTGCTTCTTCAAGATTAAAAAGTCTTCGGAACTATAAGATAACTAAAAATATCTTCTCCTGTGGGGAAAGAATTTCTGAGTTTATATTTTTATATATTATATTCTTATCTTTACTGATAAGAATGCTTTGAAGGTTAACCACTAGAAAGCACCAGATGGCTATTTAAAGAAAATTTATGATATGTGGACATAAGAACTGTGTGTGGTCCTTAACTCTATATTGCAACAAAAAGTGTTGAAGAAAATCAAGTTCCTTTTAATAATATTGAAAGAACATAATAGAGGATCATAAAACTATACCCTACAAGAAAGGGACAGAAATATTAGATTTACAAATGGAGCTGGAGAACTATTCAAAAAACTCAGAAATACACAAAAAGACATCAAAAGTAAGATATTTATTTATTTGAGAATATAAGAGATTTACTGAAGAGGCTACATTGAAATTACAAATGGATTTTGATAAAGATGACTTTGAGAAAAGAAACAAATATATCAAAATAAAACAGATGAGCTTATATATGGAATTTAAAGATAACAGAAAGAGGAAAAATGCAAAATTGGTCTGATTATAGTTAGAGTGTTGTTCAATAGTTAATTTGATTGAATGGGGTTAATGTTTAGTCTGCTATATCTATGTTATTACTTTGGGTATATATCTATAATATAAAATAATGGGCTGAAATATTTTGTTATGTTTAATGGTTATTTGGACTGGATAGATTTCATTTTGGAAACATTTAATTGGGTGTAATAAGTTGGTTTGTAATATGTACAATAGTACTTTCAAAGTATAAATAAGAGGTCATTGTTTCTGGTAATGTTTAACAGTTTTTAATTTTGAAATGTTTAATTGTTAATTGAGATTAAATTTTCATTATTAAAGAGAAGTATTAGGATGATTAAGTTTTAAATAGAAAGCACAACTATATATTTATGTTGTTACATATTTTGTTAACTTTTACTGGATTTTTTGTGACTAAAAAAGAGACTGGAGTATTTAGTGATGATTAACAGAAAATGGTGTGAGGTATGGAATGAAGATGTACTTGGTTATTTCTTAAGAGACAGTAATAAGTTGTCAGTTTTGAATATACTTGCTGGGGATGAAGGGGAAGTTTCTTATTTTCTTTCTTTTTTCTTTTAGCAGCTCTGCACTTCTTTAAACTTTTCAATGAATTTCTGTATAATGTTTTTATATCTGTTTTATTTGTTTAATACAATGCTTAACAAAATTAACAAAAGTATACTGAGGGAAGCTTTATTCTTGATTAATCATAATTGCAGCTTAATTTTTAAAATATTGTTACATTACTTTCTGTTGTTTTGCACTGAATGACATTTGCATTCATTTAATTTACTATTCTAGAAAAGTTCATCTTAAAGAAATTAACAAACCAAAAGGTTTAGATAATACAATAAAACCACACAGAACAGCATACAGTCTGCTAGAGAGAGGTTCCCTAAAAATGCACTCCAGCACGAGTCCAAAAGCTCAGAAGAAAAAGCTCTGGCCCCGGTGATCAACCCAGATTGGATCCTGCACAATAAAAACCTACTGAAATCAAGGGGTAAGAATTACTGGTTCTTTGTACAGGATGCAATGAAATGTGGCCATTCAAGAAAGAAGGAAATGTTCCAAGGAAAAGGGAACTGTTTTGGCTGAGATTAATGATCTGAAAGGCAAGCAGATAAGAAACAAAGTCCTTATAATACACTAGATTTTGATAGGTAACAGCAGCCATTACTGGTTCAGCCAGTAGAGACTTGATTAGAAATGACCATTGTTATTAACTAAGATCAAGAGAGTTAAATGGTAGGAGTATAAAGTTGCTTTATTTGATCAAGATGAAAACAGATAACCCTTAATGGACTTTGCTGATCAGGACTGAACAACTAGGCTTTAAGGGTTTGTTTATAGATAAGATATGAGATATTGGAAGACAGACCATTTGTTGTATTCAGTAAGAGAAATTACTAAATTGTTTATACTTGTTGCAATGGAGGAAATTCTTTCTTTATATATTTTCTTTTTCTCTAATATATGCTTGTTTTTTCTTTCTTTTTGTCTATTTTTTTCTTTTCTAAACTTTCTATTTGTTTCTTTTTATTCCTTTTTTGGTTTGTATTAAACTTGTTAATTGTAACTTTTAATAAAATCACTATTAAAAAAAAGAAGTGACCCTGGTTATTAATGATCAACAAGCCAGCAATAAAGCCTGAAGAAATAGTACTATTAATTGTCACAGTAAACCAACTAGAAAACGTTGGTATTTATTTTATTGTAATTATTACCTTTACTGAAAGCAATGCTGAATTTCTTTTCAGCAAATAAGTAAAACATTAAGACAAAGAAACAGCAGTATTCAAGGCTTTTTAAGAACCTTAGAACTCATTTCTAGGAACACATTTCTTAGTTCTTCCAGCATAATCATTTTAAATTCACCAGGATTTGATCACTTCAGCTATGCTATAATACAACCAATGGACAGAATTCAGTTCCTACAATGGGAAGACAGGTTGCAGTTCCTCTGACATTTTAAGAGATGCTATATCTGTATCAAGGGTGGGCTTCAAAAATTTTAGCAAGGGGTTCTCTGCCCGGTTGTTGGGTGGGCATGGCCATGGTGGGCATGGCCTAGTCAGCCTCCTGGTGGGATGACATTTTTGCCCTCCCAGGTTCTGGAGGCTTTCCTTGAACCTTTGGGAGGATGAAAATGGCCTTCCTGAACTTCCAGTAGGCCTGTTTTTTGCCCTACCCGAACCTTCACATGTGCCCTGCACTAACCTGCATCCAAAATGGGCCGTGTGGGGACTCCTGGGAGGGGATAGGTGGTGTGGGTGGGACCAGCCAGTAGTGGGATGTAGGGGTTTTAGCTAAAGGTTCTCCCAAGCACCTGCTAACCCCCAGCAGCCCACCCCTGATCTGTATGTAATGCTTGAGAATAAATGGAATTATTCCTTTTGTTGAAAGGCTAGGCAGCACTAATTCAAAATATGTTTCATGATTGAGTGTGAGCACCTATCTACAATACCTTAAAACAGCTGTGCCACTCCGCAGAATTTCACAAAGCAATACAATCCCAGGAAAAGACACAGATGCTTTAACATGTTGCAAATAATTACTATGTTTGCACTCTAAAACATTTTTTTCTTTTGGAGATCAAATCTGAATTTCTACAAAACCTTACTTGATGGGTGTCATTTCTGTCAAGACATAGCACAAACATGAAAGAAAATTGAGTAAAGGAGCATCGGGTTTCTAATAATAATTGTATTTAAGCATTATTATTGAATTTCTCCAAGAGCATTTGCAAGAGTTCATGTCTATACAGAAGTCATATACATCAAAGTCCTTTCCAATGAGGCAACATTGACTTTTACCTTTCCCCTGCCTTATGCTCCTCCTGCCTTATGGTGGAACTCAATTGGCTGCAGCTTCCAACACCCTGATAAACATCATTTTGACTCTGCAGGATGTTGTTCTGTAATCATTCGATGGTTCCAAATGGCTAGCTCTGAACTAAAGAAAGAACATCATGCACCCAGTCTGCATTTTCCTCCTGACCAAACTTTCAACAATGGGGGTGGGGGGAATCAAAAAGCCTTAAATTATGTCCATGGGAGATGTCAAAGGGTTATAAAAGGAAATCCTGCATTTGGACTCACTTATACACTAACAGGGTGACTTTTCAAGTGCCCATCGATTAGTTCTAAACAAACAATGAGTTTGGTACAATTTTATTATGTATTGATTTAAATGTATTGAGTGTCCAACTCTAATGTACAGCAAGTTCCAATTTAGAAATCTTGATGCTGAATGATCAGATCTTGAAGCTGAAAAGGGGTCTTGTTTCTGATGCATAATACTTTTACCTGGACTCATCCAAGATACTTTAATTTTCTAAGAACAGTAAGTATTAAATACTAGCATGTAGCCTAAGGAGTCTCTCTTCCTGAAAGCTAAATCAGTCAAGAAGCTGCATTTTAAAAGATCACCAAATTATGTGTGCCTCCAGTATGAAGACTAAACAGAAATATGTGGACCTATATTTATCCAGTGATTTGCAACAATAGCTCCTGCCGCTATTCCATAAATGGCCCTTAGACCCTTTTAGTAGCTACATCATACAAATCAATTTTAAGTATTATTTCCAGTCAGAATACACTAGGGAAGAAAGGCATAGTTCTTAATCTAATTTTCCGTTTCCCCCATTTTCTTCAAACTGAGAGTATTGATCATCAGTTTCAAATACAGCCCATAGAAAATAAACTAATTTTACTCCATTGCTTGGTAGGAAGATGATCAACATCAAATGTATCACATACATGTGGCCAGACATTTTCATTTATTAGGCTTACTCTGAATGCTTTTATATGGTTTATTAGACTAACTGTAAGATTCTGAATTGCATTAGATTCTGATATAGACAGCCTTAGCGTAATATTTCAGTGAATATTAAAAATCTTACTATAAAGGAAAAGCAAAAGAATTTCAGAAATTATTTCAAAAATCCAAAGATTGGTTATGAAGAATGGTTGCAGGAACTGGGTTTGTCTAGTTTAATGAAGAGAAGGACTAGGGGAGACATGATAGCAGTGTTCCAATATTTCAGGGCTGCCACAAAGAAGAGGGAGTCAAACTATTTTCCAAAGCACCTGAGGGCAGGACAAGAGGCAAACTAATCAAGGAGAAAAGCAAGCAAGAACTAAGGAGAAATTTCCTGACAGAACAATTAATCAGTGGAACAACTTGCCTCCAGAAGTTGTGAATGTTCCAAC
>JANHZT010001749.1:91531-106053 GCA_032468215.1 Stegonotus admiraltiensis | reverse complement strand
CCCCCCCCCCCCCCCCCCCCCCCCCCCCCCCCCCCCCCCCCCCCCCCCCCCCCCCCCCCCCCCCCCCCCCCCTTCTTCCAGAGGCAGTTGATGTCACTCTCCCTTAATCGCTCCCATAAAGAACATACACACCAGCACTCGTGTAAACCGATTAATACAAGAAAAGCTGGATTCCCCCCCACACACACCTCCCTATCTGAGATTAACACACACACAAGCCCCGTGGGACCGCCTAGCTGAGACCAACCTTTCCCGGTCGCTCCGGTCGCCCAGATCACACGCTCGCCAACGGACGGAGAGGGAACTGGGGCGGGGGTTCAGACGGAGATCGGCTCTTCTTCCCCACGGCGATTCCTCTTAACGGAATCTCCACCCCCCACCCCCGATTCTCATTCACGGGCCGGCGGAAAGGGGGACCAAACTAAGCAAGAGGCCGTGAGGGGGGGGGGGACTCGCCTTTCTCTGCCGCTGCTGCCAAGGCCGGCTTCA
Organism: Stegonotus admiraltiensis; assembly: GCA_032468215.1. NCBI lineage: Eukaryota > Metazoa > Chordata > Lepidosauria > Squamata > Colubridae > Stegonotus > Stegonotus admiraltiensis. Next base: position 105,564 of record JANHZT010001749.1, on the reverse strand, counting down.
GCCCCCGAGAGCCGCTGCCATTTCTCTCTGGGCCGAAAGGCTCCGAGTGTCGCCTCCGACGGCGCGGACCGGGGCGCCGCGAGGGAGCCCCTCCCCTGCTCCGCCTGCCCTCCCCTTACCTTGTTTATGTGTCAAAGGGAAGCGTCGCCCTCTCGCAGCAGGCCAAGAGGCGGCGGGAGGCAAACAGCCGGTAGCGACCGCCGGGAGTGAAGCAGCTCCGGGCGGGGATGAGAAAGACGAGGGAGGGCTCCTCGCGAACAGCAGCGGCGAGAGTAGCAGCCGCCCAACGCGGGGGAGGAGACACTGGGGAGGGAGCTGGGCCCGTGCGACACAGCAGGCGGGCGGGCTGGCCTTTTTGCTTGCCTCATTCACCCGCCGCGCTGCCGAGAGAATTACGCGACTCCGGGCCTCGGTCCCCGTTTCTGCACATGCTCACGCACCTGAAGCGCTTTCGCTGAAGCGGGCACGGGCGCTCTCCGTTGCATAAAGAAGCGCCGCCGCTGCCGGAGTAGGGCAGCTAATATTAATATTATTGTGCTAGGGGTTGAGAAATTGAACGTCGATTTCTCTTCGCCGGGTGCTATAGAGGAGGGACAGGAGGAGGAGGAGGTGGTGGTGGTCGGTTCAGTTTAGTAAAGGTAGAGAATCGATACTTTTCTTTTTCGGTTCTTTTGGCAAGGCTTTTCTTATATTTCTATGCTCGCTTTCTCTAAGGTTGTGCAAAAAAATGGACGACCACGGGAGGGCTCCAGAGGATTTTTTTTCCCCTTCATCTTTGCTGCATTTAGTGTTCATCGGGATTTTAGCAGCCTAGAGATGTGCCTAAATTCATCTTTCATGTACTGTATTCTCACATTTCAGTGAGGTATTTGAATAATCCTTGGTTTACGACCACAACTGAGCCCAACATTGTTGAGTTTTGCCCCTATTTCCCAACCTTTCTAGCCAGGGTTAAGTGAATCCCTGGCAGTTATTAAGTTAATAACTTGTTTGTTAAGTGAATCTGACTTCCCCCATTGACTTTGCTTGTCAAAAGGTTGCAAAAGGTGATCACATGATCATGGGGATGCTGCAAATATTGTAACTGAAAAATGGTAGTCAGTTTTTTTAGTTCCATTGTAACTTTAAAGTCTCTAAATAAACTGTTGTAAGTCAAGGACTACCTGTATTAACTGGCTGTGTGCATATTATGCACTTGCTCACTGTGGGCTGCTTCCCACAGAGCCTGCCTCAACATTTTCAGTTGTCAAATAATATAATGACATAAATCGCACTGCCTTGACACATGTCTTTAATCTGCCTCAATAGGGGCCTTGCAAGTGATTTTGTTCTTGGACAAATTAAGGACAGATTTGGCAATGTGTTGCTTTCCCCACTCCCAGTGTTAAGGGAATGGAGCAAGATAAAGCAAGAGGAGCTTTATCTTGTGCGATGAATTGAAGGAATATTCTCCCACTTCATCCTAGCCTACCCTTCACCCAGTAACCTGACTATTACTTTTGGACAGAGGTTTATTCACTTGTCACTTATGCTAGAATAGGAAATTGACAACATTTTAAATTTTTAAATAATTAAAATTGGTAAGAACTGCAAGTCAAGACAGGGCAGGTAGTAAGTGGCCACCATCAGCAACGCTTGGAAGCATCCTATGGAATATGTGCATATATAGTATTGTTATATAGGAAGTAAAGTGTCAATGCCTCCCACCCAAGTAATAACAGTAGAAAGCATAGCATGGAAAACCCTCTTGGCAGGAGAATCAGGAAGTCTTTAATGAATTTATCTGTGGGACAGGACCATCAACAAGAGCATTGTCAGTTAAACTGAACTAGCAACACTTTAAAATACAGGTCTGCAGGTCTTTTGAAAGAATGTTGAGCATGTGTCAACACTATTAGCATTGTCTTCCAGATGATTGATATTCCAGTGTACATAAGAGATCCCATAACATTTGAATGGCACTTGCAATCATAGGCATTACATTCTCCTTACATAGAAGGATCTTCACAGAAACCAAGTATCTACTTTCTTCTGCAACGTAAGCCAAAATAATTTTAGAAGGCAACGATGAGGGGAGACGACCTATGTACAGCAGCTTCAGCCACTCAATTGGAATTCAGGTGTTTGTGCATGGCTGCATCATAACCAAGATGATGTGACTGAGGCATGATAGATTATACAAATATGCCAAGACTTGTGTCAGAAGAAGACTGAAAATGCTATTTTAAAACTGTAACTGCTAACGTCAGAGCAAAAGTGAAGGCAAATAGAAAAAATTATCTCATGCTTGTTTTTGCCTTTACCTTTTTTAGCAGGATTCCTCACATAAAAAAAATAGCTTGAGCTCTCTTTGAAGGGAGATAATGAGGATAATGGTATATAAAAATTGAAATATTTAAAAAATAGCAAGAACTGTGTATTGTACATTTTTTCAAAGTAATACATTCCTTTTTAAATCAATTCATTTTCTCCACTGAAAAATACATAAAACATGTGTTTTCTCATCTCTTGTTGAATGTCGGATCTATGGCTAGCTTATGAGTTTCATTTGATAGTTTCCATCAATCCTGAAGTCTTCGATTTAGTGCCCTGATACAGAATTATGTCCCTTAATAAAGAAAGAATAAAGATATATAAAATTGCAGGGACTAACAAAAAAGCATGTAGGCAAAATGGGCTAGCAGATTTTATACAGCAAAGCATATATCTGAGTTTTTGTCACCCCCTGGCTTTTGCATCTTGGATTCTCAATTCTGCTAATCCATGCTGGCTTGCTTTTCTGATGACATGTGATTTAGAATTGATCTCAGCCTGCTATTTTAGAGGTATGAGTTTGCCTTGCACCTTTGTCCCTCTGGCTTTCAGACTGGAAAAGCTCAATTCTGCAAAGATACATTCTCTTCACTCTGGGAAGGACTTAACGGGATGACCTTCACAAGAGCTGACTCCATCATGGGCAGCGCAAAGCAGTAACTTCAAGCATCAGAATTTAGGTCTCATTGAAAAGTCAAAAAGTCATGTCAGAACGTTTGAGTAATAAAACTTGGAGAAAGTAACATTTCATTTCTCTTCAAAGGCTTTTGTATAAAATGGACTTTTTCAACTTGGTGCCCTCTAGTGTTTTGGAATGCAGTTCCTCCCTCTGATCACTTAATGCTGGCTGAGGTCGCAGATAAACTAGAGAGAACTAATCTGTAACAGCAGTATTGTGAATATTTCGTAGCAAAGGAGAAGAAAATGAGAAAAATGCAACTATCATAAATTTCAAAGACACTTTTCATCTTCTTTTTCTCTTTGGAAACTGATGTGAACATCTGATATGCTGTTTAGTCGGGATGAATACTCTTAATAAATGGGAATGCTGTGGCAAAATCACAAACAATAATTACTAAAAAATATAGCTACATCAGATCTTCCACATTTTATGCACCATGTCAAGTGAAAGTGCAGTTTGCTTGATGTGCCTTAGCATGTTATGTAAATATATACCAACTCAATCCTGGATTAACCAGTAGCAAAATAAGGGAAGAGACTTTTCCCCCTGGCTATCATGCCCTTAACTCTTTCACTGCCATACTTAACTTTAATTTTTTCTTTTTGTAATTGTCCTTATTTTCCGTGTTAAACAATCTGCATTGTTTTCTTTGGCATGGTGAATGATTAAGGTTTAAGTTCGGTTTGGAAATGTTGGCAAGGTATCATATTTGTTTGCATCTCATGGTGTGAGAGTTTTGTTTCCATCACAAAGCACCATAGTTGGGCTCTGATTAGAGCATCAGTTGGTCTTAATCCAACCCTGAACTGATTTGTTCAATAACAAAATGTAAAGAAGTTTAATTTCTGATGACTACATGCAAATACCAACGTCGTTTTCCTAGCTATGTTATAAACATACTGTAGCTTTGAGGCTATTATTGGATTTTCATCCTGCCTTTAATATACAGCTAATCCTCAATTTACAATAGTTCATTTAGTGACGTTCAAAGTTACAATGGCACTTTAAAAGGTTACTTATAACTGATTTTTAACACAACCATTGCAGCATCCTCATTGTCGTGTGATAAAAATTTGGATACTTGGCAAAGGATTCATATTTATGACAGTTGCAGTGTCCCAGAGTCATGTGATCCTCTTTTGCTACCTTCCGACAAACTAAGTCAATGGGGAAGCCATTCACTTAACAACCGTGTTACTAACTTAACAATTGCAGTGATTCACTTAACTGTGGCAAGAAAGATCATAAAATGGGGCAAAATTCACTTTACAAATGTCTTGCTTAGCAACATAAATATGAAGCTTAATTGTGTGTTTGGAAGTCAAAGACTACCTTTATAACTCAAGGCAGTGAACATACTAATACCGAACTTCTGCCTCCTATTTTCTCCACAACAATTATCTTGGGCTGCCCTAAGAGAATGACTGGCCCAAAGTTACCCCAGGTTTTCATGCCTGTGGCACATCTAGAATTCAAAGTCTTCTAATTTCTAGGCCATCACCTTAGCCACTACACCTTAGCCAAACTAACTTTCTATATTTGTACACATTAACATCCCAATCTAGTTTATAACCCTGGAATTAGCTGGTAAATTATTCCAGAACCAGTCAATCCAACACAATTTAGCTGCTAAGCCCAGAGTTAGCCAGATGCTGCCATCTGGTGAGATATTAACAGGGATTGATCTACCTATCTTTAACACAGAGGCAACAATAGTCATCATATGCCTTATCACTGCCTGCTTTGTCCCAACTATATTCTGACTCATCTATAAAATATCAATTGTTTAAAAAAGTCCATAGATGATAGAAATTAAACTTCAAATGCTCTGTATTTATTGCAATATATACGTTTTGTATTTCCAATGAAAATAAAGTCATTTTCATTCTACCCCCCAAAAATAAACTTGGGCAAAGTGTTGGGATAGGCATTAACCTTCAAAATGTTGTAAATTATGAAATGGAAATATTTTATGTCCCATTTTTAAATATATTATAAAACAAGAATTCAACTTGTCAAAAGTTTTAATTGCTATTTTTATGTGGTAAGAACAGCAAAGCTGTCATCTCATAAGATCACAACAACTCTCCCAGAACAATGCATGTGGAAGAAAAATTTTCATTGCTTGAAGTACAATAGCTGCATTTAAAAAGCAGTCACTGGACAATAAATACAACATGTTTATGCATTTCATGTTTCACTAAATTATTTTATAAGCAACACCAACCATTAAGACATTCTTTCTAATACAGAATGTTATATTCAATTATTACTGAAAGTATTTCTTTATAAAACAGTAAACTAAAATAATAGCATATAACCAACATAACTGGTTATTTTTATTTTAATTGTTGGGGTTTTAATCGAACTTTTTATTATTATTTATTGTTGTTTTTATTCTTGGGAGCCGCCCAGAGTCCTTCAGGAGAAGGGCGGCATATAAATATTATTAAATAAATAAATAACACAGTTGGAATTTGCCTAGAGGTCTTCGACCAGGATGAACAAGTGCAATTTCTTTCATATCTTTGTTGACTGACAGTCCAATTTGATACTGTAATTGAAATAGTTTCCAACTATATTCTTTTCACATCTGTTTTACTAAAACATAATAAAACATTTATCTCTAGATGTGACTGTTGAATTGTCTGCATTTTTAAGAGAACTGAATTAAGTAAAATTGAAAGTGACTTCACTTAGGTTGTTCAAGCCTGAAAAGTGGTTGATGTACAGGCAATATGCATTTTTTCAGATTCATAAACTAGTTAAGATTCTTAAGCTATTGATGAGAAAACTGGTTCTCCGAATATTCCTGGACCATAAATCCCTGACCACCAGCCCATTCTTGTTTATGCTTATTGATAAGAGATTGCCCATATAGGTTTGCAAAAGCAAAGGGATCAATCCTGAAATAAAAATAGGGAATACACTTTTTAAATTGAAAACAAATAGAATGCAGAATTTAGGCACTTCACCATTTGGATCAGTAGAAACCAAAAATGCCATAAAATATAATTTCAACACAGAGATAGGAAAGAATATCTGTGTTTAGCTATCAATAAATTGGTAGTCCAGGTGACCCCAAAACCATGTAAGTTCTCTTTTTTCCAGTCCCAGATTGAGAGGGACTAAAGTACTTTGGGACACGGTGGCTCAGTGGCTAAGATGCTGAGTTTGTTGATCGAAAGGTCAGCAGTTCAACTCCCTACTACCGCATAATGGGGTGAGCTCCCATTACTTGTCCCAACTTCTGCCAACCTAGCAGTTAGAAAACACATTAAAAATGCAAAAAAATAGGAACCACCTTTGGTGGGAAGATAAGTGTTCCGTGCCCCTTTGGGGTTTAGTCATGCCGGCCACATGACCACGGAGACGTCTTTGGACAGCTCTGGCTCTTCGGCTTTGAAACAGAGATGAGCACCGCCCCCTAGAGTTGGGAATGACTAGCACATACATGCGAGGGGAACCTTTACTTTAAAGTAATTTAGCAGTACTAGAAACCTGGATCTAAGGACCTATAGTAAATCTTGAAATAGCTTTAATCCTCCCACAAATGATTAACATAATATAATGTATAATGTAATATAATATAATCTTGTTTAAAATTTATTAATACTAAATAAACATCAAATCTGTATTTTAGTATAATTTAAGATTACTGAACTTACCTAGACACTTAAGATCTGCCCATTTTCAATACCCAGCTATGTTTTGCCATGCACTATAAACTTGAGGAAAGCAGAAGTGTATATCTAAAACAGGCATTTTAAAACCTTTTCATGTTAATTAAAAAAATAATCCTGAAACCAGTTTAAAAAAAAACTGCTCTAAAATTTATAGCAATTCACTAACAATGCCAAGAGGCCTCAGCAAATGGCAAGATGACCCTGGCTGGTTTTTAAAGCTATGAAGAGCCCACCTTAATTAATACTTGGAAGGAGATTCACCTGAGAATTCTAGAGCTGTTAATTAGAATTATATATTCTAGTATAAAATGCTTTACAGAGGACAGCAACAAGCATTTCATGAAACACCTCTGCTTCACAAACTATATTGGTTAACAGTTTGCTTCCAGGGTTAATTATTCAAGGTGCTTGTTGCTCCTTATACATCACTACAGTAAATGAACAAACCCACCTGCTCTTCTAGTCCTGCTTCTCTGCCTCCAGACTATCTCCCCCCCCACTCTTTTTTTGCCAAGCTAAGTGTTTTCCAACTTCAGCTGCTACAAACAGCACTTCATTTTGTTATAGATAAATGTCTCCACTCCAGCTGACTACTGTGCACTGTGGCAAGAGACTCCCTATCTTCCAGCCACAAGTTGCTGCCCTCTTTCAACCTTCTGGCCACCTGCAGAAAAGAACCCCCTCCTAGTGGCTGGTGTAACAATGGATGTTTTTAAACAAGCCCACCAATGGATACTGATGATGGGCCCTTAGAAAGGAAAGCAAGTGAAACTGAAGAATTCTTCAGTTTTCTCTTTTAGCCGAAGTGATGCAAAGAATGATAAAACAGTTTGTTCTTTTGTGAGGGCATCTAATCTCAAAGCCGGGTAATCCACCAGTGAAGGTCTGTGATAACCAGTATGCACGTAACACCTGGATAGCAACATTATCAGAATAGAAGAACAGACTGAAATTTGAACAGGAACTTTATAAGCAAGTTTCCTTTCCAACCAGTTTCACATGGCTTCAGATAAGAAACTTAAAAGCTTCTTAAGGAAACAACTATCAGGCTAAAGTATGGCTCCATTCTTAATCTTTATTACTTATTTATTTCATATAGCAACACAGACAAATGAGGTTTCCAACAGATACATCTGCATTGAGAAATAGGTATTTTACTGCTTTTAAATCCCTCCCCAATATACAGGTAAAAGTAAACAAATAACATCAATGTTTACTGTATATTACAGTATACTAATATATATTATATATTTATAATTGCATCCCATTGAGCATTTTATCTCTCAAAACAATAAATGTTCAGCAGAATAATTTTGTTCAGATAAAGGACAGATTGGCAAGCAAAATTAATGTTCAGTACTATTTATTAGATGGGTGATTACAAAGTGAAATAACAAACAAGTGCCTTTAAGTTTGCCTTTTATAGGATGCATTCAAAAAGAGTTATTTCTTAGCATTGGAATAGTCTGATTGAAGAAATCTCACTATTGGATTGACTTTGGAAGGACATTTATTTTTTCTTTCTTTAATTCTGAAAATGCAAAAGTAAAAAGAAAAATTTCAAACCAATTTTCTAGTATAGGAATAAAGAAGATAACACAACAAACCAATAAGCTGAATGGATGCGACACTGCTATATTCAGCTATATACTGAGAAGTCCCACTGAACTCATCAGGCATTGTTTCAATTCCAAAACTGCCGTTTCAAGCCCTGATCTATAATGTTTTTTCATAAACAACAACAAAAATTCTACAAAATTTCTGGAATGTCTCTGAATGTGATCAGAAGGAAATTATATGCTGATCTGATAATGTGTTTATTTATGTGTTACATTCTTTTATAACCTCCCTGCTTTAGTTGCTAAGAAATCCTTCTCCATACATCTCTACACCTTTAGATCTCACACAACAGCAATACTTTTGAAGCACAGAGCCTTGGAGTAAGGTGGCCTTCAGCACACTAATGAGAAGTAGTCATTGGTTCTTTTTTAAATTATGCCCACTTAGATTTGCTCAGACTCAAGAGAGAGACAAAAGTGCTGAACTCTGGACAGATGGTTTCTTTACCTCTCCCTCAAATGATGGAGAATATGTTTGATTTTGCAAAAAAAACCTATGTAGGTGTGATATGAGAATGCTTCTTATATTGTGTTCTATTGCTATCTCTATGCTATTACTATGACAATTATGACTTGTTATTACTAAGACAACTACTATGTTTTACACTATTACTATTCACTCTGAACTTGAACATGCTTAGAGAGCATTAGTATTACTATTCAATCAAATTGGTTTTGGTCTTAGACTAGCATGTTACTTATAACATAATTATGTTAAAATAGAAATAAAAATAGATTCATGATAGAATAAAAAGTGAAGATAAAATTAATATAAAATTACAAAGTACAGATATTATTGTGAGCAAAATAAGAGGAGAAAGGTATGTTGGATATATTTGCCACCTTGAATTATTTGTAAAAACAAAGGTGAGATACAAATAAATAAATGCTATAAACTAAAACAATTATAAAAGGTAATGAATACTAGAATTTATAAAATACTATGAGAATGTAAGGCAATGCTAACATATCTTAAGTCTAATATTTGCTGAAGCCTTGCTAGGGTTTATTGGAATTAATACCATAACGTAATTTTATATAATTATAACAAAAAATAAAAATAAAACAGAGTGTTGATGTTTAAAAAGAGAAAGAGGAGAAGGGGAGGGGGCAGAAGGAAATAGGGGAGGAAAGAAAAATATATTATGCAGAATAATTCCTCCTAAAGAGGCTCTGGAGGCTGTGGACTGTAAAAAACGTCACTTCCTATCCAACCGGAAGTTGGGAAATGGGCCATTTCTGGCATCCAGAGGGCCTCCAAGGGGGGTGGGGAAAGCCTTTTTCTCCCTCCCTAGACTCATAGAGAGGATCTGGAGCCAGGTGAGAAAGAAAAATGGGCCTATAGGGCCATTGCATGCCAGGAGGGGGAGGTCACATGCACAGGGGCGGGGCGCATAGAATTATGGATGTGGGCAAGTGCGAGTGTGAACCTCCCCTGCCCCCCCTCCTGGCATGCAATGGCAAAAAAGTTAGCCATCACTGCCCTATACCATTCCAAACAAGTTGCTGTCTAATGTCTTCTTAAAAACCTCCAGTGTTAAGCACCCACAACCTCTGAAGGCAAGTTATTCCACTAATCGTTTTCACTGTCAGGAAATTTCTCCTCAGTTCTAGGTTGGATCTCCCTTTGATAAGTTTCCATCCATTGCTCTAGAATGGGTTATCTCTTTCTTCGTGACAGCCTCTCAAATGTAACTCAAATACTGACATTTAGAGCAGGGGTGTCAAACTCATGTTGTCATGGCAGTGTCACATGACATATTGGGACATTTTTCCCCTTTGCTAAACTGGGCGTGGGCGTGACCAGCACGTGACGCATCCAGCCCATGGGCTGGGAGTTTGACAGCCCTGATTTAGGGGATGAATTTGCGCTAGCCAGAAAAACAATTCCTAGACAATTCCCACCTTTCTCTAGGCATCCTTTCAAAGAAGCTTCAAAGGGGGCGTTTGAGGTGATTAGTAAAGTATGGATCACATCAGCACCGTTTTCTCTGCATGTTATGGTTTAAGTAAGCCAGAGCGGCTAATAAACTGCTAAACCAGAGTTCCCAACCTTTTTGGCTTTGTGAACAGGTGGGGATGATGGTTCTGCACGAGTGGGAGGCAAGTGCACTCACACAGCTCCATTTGTGCAAGCAGTGAGCATGTGTGCCCACTGCTCACATGAACAATTGCGCGCACATTTGCTATTTCCATGACCCAGTTCCAAACGGGCTGCATCCCAGTATTGGGTCACAGCCCGGGGGTTGGGGACCCTTGTGCTAAACTGTATAATCTATTCCTCCAACTTGTTTTTCTTCAACATTGAGAAAGCAACTTGTGTATATAAACAGAGGCCAAACCCTTAAGCACCGATGATGTTACCTAGATTAGTAACATCTACAAGGAAACAACCAAACTCAGGGAGCACCAAGGACCCCACAGTTCAACCCTGAACTACAAATATTCTTTTAGAATGACTATGTATTTTAGAGCAGGGTTTTTCAAACTGATTTCCTAGGATTCCACAAGAATCCCAACTTGAATGGATTCTGTCCCTCCTTCATTCTAGTGACTAATTTTCTATCACCTTACCATCGCCTCTTGATCAGGGGTTCCAGAATTTTTTTAGCTGAAGTGGAAGTGAATAAAAATAAAACCTAATAGCTTACAATGGAACATTTTAAAAAAGTAATTGAAGATTTCTTTGGGCAAAGAAGAAACATCTACTGTTTCTTCTGACTCTGCACAATCCGCAGTTTGAATCAGTTGACTGTTTTCCATTGTGACCTTCATTGCATTAGTTCAAGTAACAGCCAAAATTCAACAGCCAAAATTAAGCCTTTTTTAAAAAAATGTTTCACTTGTAGCCATTGCTAGGTTTAATCTTTATCAACTTTCCACTTGATCGTCTGTAGAAATTGACTGTATAATGCTATTTCTTGATGGCATTTTGTTCTTGTTTTTATTACACTATTTTGATATTCATGTTTTCTTTCCAGCCCATTCAGTAAGTTCCAATTTTTAATTTGCATTAATGCTTGTTCTTGGCTGTCTTTTATGTAATCAGCCAGTGCATGCTTTTCTTTGGCAGTTTGTTTGGAGGTATAATCTATCATTATGGAAATAAGTAGTCATTAGTTTTCTGGGTTTCAGCTTGCGTTCAATTAATCATTCCAACAGTATATCGTATCACAGGTATGCCACAGATATTGATGGTTTTCACAGTATTTCCACCATTTTTGCCTTTAGCACTTTTCTGATTCTTTGGATGTGATTTACCAATCACATTTTTAACTTGCCATACTTGATGTTATCCGATGATAAAAATGCCCAGATACGTATAGGCTTCATTCTGATAGCTTCTGATGGCTTATCCGTTCAAAATTTCAATTCCATTACAGCAATTTTATTCAAATGTATTTTTACTGTAGCATATTACTCTAGCTCAAATTTCATTGCCATATCTGTGTTAGAAATTCTTATCGTATTTGTCAATTGTTGTATTTCAATTTCTAATTTTCTGTAAAGCATCAGATCGCCCATATAAAGCAAATGTGACATTTTATTAGCATTTTTGCTGTTTGGTTGCCAAGATTTGTTTTCTTCAAAGTCACTGGAACTAGAATCATAGCAATAACAAATAATAAGAGTGATGTCACTTTAGAAGATGCCTCTCCTAATGTTGACAACACCATATTTTTATTTCCAACATCCATTCCAGTCTTCCACTGCTTATTTTTTCTATAAACATTCCAATATATATATTCGACACATTATTATTATGGTTCATCACAGTCAGCACATGTTCAAATTGGACTTGGCATTTTTATTCACCTATAAAGTCCTTCCCAAGGACCTGGGATAGGCAGATGTTATTATGGTGGGTTACAGTCAGCCAGATGATTAGGCTAGATTTCACATTTATTTATGTATCAAGTTCCAAGGATCTGAGATAGACAGATGTTGTTTATGGTGTTAACAGTATCATCTCAAGATGTAAATTATTCTAAGTTGCCTTTTGCAATTGACTGGTGGTGATTTTGTCAATAATTTTGTAATGGTAATATATTTTATCCTGCCCTTTTATACATAACTCATAGCTTATTTTCCCCATTACAACCCAGTGAAGTGGGTTAAGGTGTGAAACAGCGACTGGCTAAAGTCACCCAGCTGACGTACAGCAATTTTCTATGATAAAGCTTTTGCATAATCTGAATGTTTGATAACCCTTACAAGAGGTCAAATGGAAAAAACATTTCAATTACTTTCCATATTAGTCAGTGTTTTATTTCAGGAAGCTTAATATTAATTAGGAATAAATCCAGCTTTGATAATTTCACTGCAGATTATGTCTCAGCTATGTTATCTTCAATCTAGAAAAAAGATTTTTTAAAATATTAATAATGGTATATCCCACAATACAGTAGGCTAAGTCATATCCATCTATACAGTCTACTTATAAAGAAATGACAGTCTCAAAGATTTTGAATTATAGAATGATTACCTAGCTCTTGAAAAATCTTTGTAAATTTCCTATGTTGTTGTGACAAAACTGTCTGTTAATCAGACAGACCATAATGTTAACTGAGTAATGTTGAATTAGAAATTAGTGTATTACCCTGTTTCCCCCAAAATAAGACATCCCCTGATAATTAGCCCAATCGGACATTTGAGCGCATAGCAATAAGGCCAAGCGCTTATTTCAGAGTTCAAAAACATATAAGACAGGGTCTTATTTTCGGGGAAACACCGTATATGTGTATGTCCGTATGTGTGCACATATGCAACTTCAGTTTTTTTACTCCTAGCAACTGTCTGGATTAATCCCTGCAGTTCTCTTGTCAAGATTTCAGTTGTTTACAATTGCCTACTTCCAGGGCTGAGAGAGAGAGTAACTGCCCAAGGTCCTCCAGCTGGCTTTGCACCCAAGACAAGATTAGAAACAACACTTTCCTGGTTTCAAACCTGGTGCCTTAAACACTAAACCAAACTGATTATAGCGTAGGCTGAAATTACTCCAATCTAAAATCAGGAAGTTAATAAGAAAATAATGAGCCAATTATTCCTAGAATAGGTATATTATAGCAACAGGGTTTAATATTAAATGGGGCAGTGCTTTCAAAGTCTGCTACTATTTACAATGTTGGGTATCAGCATTCTTTAGAGAAACTATGCTAAATTAATGTGAAGTAATTTTTAGTACAAATAACTATGTGTACAAAAACTTGTGAAAACACTGTTATGAAAGCTGGCATTTGTAAGGTTCCACATTTAAGTCTAGTTGCTGTTATGGCTGTTCTCTCTTATGATCTTAGAAAATGTTGCTCAAGAAAATCAGTAGATGATGATCTAAACCAAAGCCAAGAACAAACTTTACTATCATTACTTAACAATTACTAATGTTGAGAAATCTACTTTTCCTTCTCCACTTTCTCTTCTGCCATTTATAATGGGAAATGGGAATTTTGAATGCTAACAAAAAATATACATAAAGACTGAGTTCAGATATAATGGTGCTTTCTCTTTATGAATATGAGCCAGCTTCTCTCCACTATAGAAATGTGCCCACCAGGCTTCCGCGCATTTCATCAGCCGAGAACCCAGGGTAGGGGCAGGGGGGTGGCAGTTATCATAAAGGAAGATCTTGATCCTAGGGAGACCACTGTACCTCAGGTAGCTGGTTGTGAGTCCCTTGTTGTGAAGTGGGGTCGTGGGAGGCAGTTGGGCCTGTTGATTGCGTACCTGGCTCCC
>JANHZT010001749.1:80999-91431 GCA_032468215.1 Stegonotus admiraltiensis | reverse complement strand
TATGTTGTATTTATCTTGGCTGTGCACCGCCCTGAGTCCAGCTGGAGAAGGGCGGTATATAAATTTAATAAAATAAAATAATTAAATAAATAAATAAATAAATAAATAGATTTCTGAGTTCCTCAAAAATATCTGGCACAGCCTTTAGTTAATCAAAATTTTATTATATCAAATCTAAAACTATACCCAGACTCAATCACTATTGGTTGCAACAAGCCCATTTCATGATTTGAAGTTGGAGTTTTTCAATTATTAGTATTTAAAGTTAACAATTGTTCATATTCAAACACAGTGCTAATTGTGGTAATGCTAATGTGGAAGTGAAAACACCATAGCTGTATTTCAATAATGTACTAAGCTTCCATAGCAGTTTAATAAACATGCATGCATTGCCATCTTCACCCTCTTATGTTTCTCCTTGAGCAGTGACAGAGTGAAGCAATTGCATTTTCAATTTGCAAGACTCAGAATTTGAAAACCAAGTGGACTAAAGAAGAATGAAGTGAAGTCTATCATTCCAATATGGGGTATAGAACACTGAATTTCTTAGGGGCCTATATTATGGCAATGGAAAAAGCTATATAAAGCAGCACAAGAGTTAAGAAGTATTTTTAAAATTTACAAGATGGAAAAAAATCAAACCATAAAAAGAGTAAAGATATAGAGGTTTAATTAAATACATATCATAACAATCAGATTGGCATTAAGAATCTTCTTCTTTTTTTCTCCTTTCATATTCTGCCACTTCATAATCATGGTGTCTGATAAGCTAAAAGATAATCATAGATAAATATATGGAACATACAAGGTTAGCATGTTCTTATGAACTTCTATTATTTCATTATAGTGGCATGACTACAACTTATACATTTAAAATACATTTATTTTACTTAAAATATTAGAGTTTCTATATTGTGAAAGTGATAGAATTCAAATGATAATTTCAATATCCTACATTAGTTGTAAATTATTCAAACTTGCCAATTTCCAGTCTGGGGCTACATTTATACACCATGTTAACCCATAACAAGTTTGCACTAAGCCAGAACAAAGAATATTATGCATAAACCAATAGTGTCCCCAGCTAATTCACCAAAATAATGACCAAACTAATCTCTGGAAACAATTCTAACAGTAGCTTCCTGTTTGGAAAGATAATTCATTCATTTCTCTATTTTAAAAGAGAACTAGATAACATGTTTCCAACCTATATGCATAATGCTTTTAAGAGAGAGAAAGCCTAGGGAAGGTTATCAGCTTCAATCTTATCCAAGATATATGCAATATTCTGACATCACAGTCAGTTTGGTACATAATGGCTAGTGTGCCACAAATACAACTAAAGTCCAGTTTTAAGTAAGTTTCTTCCACAATTCTATGTAAGCTAGGACATCTAATCTAGAGCCGATATACTGTTTCCTGTTGGTGACATTCCACCAATTAGGAAATACGTGTCATATAGCTCCTTGAGGTACATTCACGTTCATATATAAGGACAACTATGGAAAATGATCCGTATAAGTGGTCAATTGATTAAAACTCAGGAAAAGATGTAAAAAATCACTAATTAAAAGTTACTTTACAAGTATTAATTTCATACATATTATTCTTACCATAACCCATAACAGAACAGTTGAAGAAAGACTCAGGCCAACTTTTATCCAGTTAGGTTTGCTTGAATCTTCCCTTCCTATTTGGAATACTGAACGAGACAATGCTAAAATAAAAAAGTTTCAAAATACATTAGTTCTGAAATGAACGTAAAATAGTGTTGGAGAATAATTCTTCAGTTATGGATTAGGTACATTTTCCCAATTAAACCCAAAAACAATTAAGTTTCATTATGACAATTTATTATTTAAGCCACAAATTACATTAGTTGTGTTCCAGGTTATATTTTCATAAGACAGACAAGATCAAAATAGGAAACAATTCTAGCTGAAGTGTCATAGTTGTGAATAAATATGCAGTGATTAGAAGAAATTGGAATTTTGTAAAGATTTTTCATATACTGCACGGTTAGTTATATCAGAAGAAAAGTATAATACAGTCTATTGTAAAACACAACATTTAAACAGAATATAACAAACAGGAAGAAGTAATGGCATTTTAAATTTAAAATAATTTGTTTCTATACCCCATCTTTTTACTCCTTAAAGAAAATGATTTTTTTCCTACACTCATGTATGATCTCAGGGAGAAAAATGTTTAAGGAGGTTCCAATAAGACCTTTTTCCCTTCCAAACCAATCACTGTAGAGCACTAAAAACAGGCAACTTACACAAAGTAACCCATCAGGCTTTCGATGGAAGAAAAAAAGAGGAATGTAACGATCGTGCAGTAATATGCTCATATGTTCATCACTGATAAAGAGATGTTACTGATGCACAAATATACCCAACTCGCTGCCCTAATTTGACCACACGGGGCACCGCAAATCGTTGGATGCACAGAGGGCTCAGCAAAATGGTCAAATAAGACCTGCAAGCTGAAGGTTGTACGTTCAGTCTAGGGCGCAACACTCACACATTCACTCAACATGGGTCGGGCAACAAAACACTCATGCAAATTGAATGTTTTCCTCTCAATAGCCAAGTCCGAAAACAAAATAAGTCCCACCCGAGACCATGCAACTCACGTGGAGTCACCTTCCTTGGAACCTGCAAAAACCACTTCGCAGCCCGCAAGGTCGCCGCCATGTTACTTTTCTTCTCTCGAGAGAAGCAATGAGACAAACGCACCAATCCAAGAGTAAGAGGGGCGGCTGCTAAAAAGATCTAAGGAAAGGATTTGGGGCGTCATCTATCGACAACTCGGCAAACAACTCAAGTTAGCCGTAATAGAAGCTCATCCCCACATTGACATTCGTTTTTAGAGTTTGGGTGTTTTGTTTGTTTGATGCTATGTTCTGCTGTGTTTTTTATTTCGGGAACTAAAATAGACACAACGTGTTTTTCAAGCTTTTCTTGAAATCACTGCTGTTGATAGCACTCTCCTAAATTGTTAAAGTGGATTGTTGTAACCGGAATTACTACAAGTGGATTGTAGTAATCAAAAAAATAATATCATAATAAATGTTATTCTAATCCCATTGTTTTCATAATTAAAAGGTTGCACTTTTAATTTAAAAAAAATAATTAAAAGCATGAAAGTTGAGATAGCTGAAAATGAAATTTTGATAGCAAATATCAATCTATTCAGACTAGAGTACTATAACACTTAAAGGGTTGTGGTGTTGTGTCACTAAGTCGCGACCCCATCATAAATTTCTGAAAGTATTACTGAGTACAGAATAGATATAAAATTGGGCTTACATGCTTTCTAATGAAATAGAAATGGTCAGTTACAAGATTACAATCCTTGTCAGCATCAAGTGTGTTTCTCAGTTTAAAAAGTGCTGATCATTTTGGAAGCCATATACTATTAACTATAATAATGCTGGGCTCGTTTCAAATCTGAGGTTTCAGAAATGCTGCCTTACAGCTGGTTTTTCCAGCTTTTTTAGATTAATAATACAAGACTGTTGTAAGAAGTGGTAAAAAGACTCTGTCGGTATGAAG
Organism: Stegonotus admiraltiensis; assembly: GCA_032468215.1. NCBI lineage: Eukaryota > Metazoa > Chordata > Lepidosauria > Squamata > Colubridae > Stegonotus > Stegonotus admiraltiensis. The sequence goes on along the minus strand of JANHZT010001749.1, from coordinate 87,871 downwards.
TTGATTGTATACCTTTATACTGGAGATGAAAAGAAACAGAACATATTAGAATGTCGAACTTGTTTTCCTACCCAATTTTTAATTTTTGGTGCTACAGGTTCCAAAGTGACAACTATTGTCTTTTTAAATAACTATTTATTTTTTATTTTATTTGTCAAGCATATATAAGATAACAGGTAAAAGTATAAACATAATTTGAATACATGAAAAAAGTAAGAGTAAAAAGGATTAGGTCAGGGACAGTAGGCACGCTGGTGCTCTTATGCACGCCCCTTACAGACCTACTATAGCTATTGTGATAGTCAACTGTAGCTTTAAGTGTAGAACATTAAATGCCAGATATTAAAGACATGACAGGCTATTTTCCTTATGTTTTGAGAGGCTTCGTACAGGCATCACGTGGGCGATTGCGAGGAATGGCTGTTTGCTCCGACTGCATTTATTTATAAGTCAATTTGAATATTACAGTTTTAAGTTGTAATATTCTTTCTCCAAGGCAATTCCAGCAATCTCCATAGCTCCTATGATTTTAGTCCTTCGGTTCGGTTTCCTTTTGTAAGAATGAGTCAAGCCTCATACATGTGTACAGTTCTGAAATCTTGAGGGAATTCAACAGCTTTACTCTCACACGCTCGTTTTCGCAGTTTCGGAGCTCAGTCAACGCGCAGGCGCAACACTTCCCCAAGACGCTGCGAGAGATTTAAGATTGGTCCCATTTCCCGACTTCCCCTGTTGCTGCCATTTAAGTCTGGAGAAAAGACAGGAAGAAGGGAGGAGGGGGGCGGGGGTCATGACGCATGCGCGCAAGTCGCCATGACCCGGCTGGGGAAGCCCACACTGGCGGCCATTTTGGCGGCGCCTCCTCTCTGTGGCCTGCTCAGTTACCACGTGAACCGGCCTCCGCCTGGGGCTTGCTGCGGAGCAGGGGTAACCGGGCACAGGCATCCCGGCGGCAAGGGAAGCCGCACAGAGTGAGAAGGGGGAGTTGCCGTAGCAAACGACGGCAGTGCTGGTGGTAGCGACGCCCTGGCGTGGAGTCCCTCCTGAGAGGCGGCGGTAGGGGTGGTGATCAAGGGAGCAGGTTCACCGGCCCGGTCGTAGCAAGAAGGGCGGAGGCGGCGGCGGCGACAGCAATAGCAGAGACAATGCCGTCAGTGAGCCTCCCGCCGAAGGAAAACGCGCTCTTCAAGCGCATCCTGGTGAGTGAAAGAAGCCCTCGTCTAAGCCTGCCTACCTACCCACCCGCCAGACGGAGTTTTTCCATGAAACTGGGGCCCCGGGGGATGCTTATCAGCAACTCCCGGGTCAGAAACAATGTCTCCCGTTTTCGTTTGGTTTGAGCTCTGCTGACAAATGCAACTTGGACTTTTAAAGGATCTCCCGGCCATGTCAGCGTTTCTTGTTCCAGAACTGCCCGTAGAATGTGTTGGCCATGCTTTACTTCATCACGCCCCGGGGCCAGCTTAGAAGGGATTTGGTTGCTGAGAATGGCTATTCTCTGGTTTTAGAAGCAAGTAATAGACAAGCCTTTGGTGGGCGAAACAATAGGAAGGACAGAGCAAAAAAACAAGCAAAAACCGTTTGTTCAATGAGAGGCAGATTGCAAAAATAAAATCTGGGGTTTTGTGGTTCTTTTATTTAAAAGAGAATTAAAAGTCAGACCACTGTTATCTTGTTTTTTCATTGGCCTGAGCCTGATTGTTTTGAAAACATCCTTTCAGTTATCAAAGATTATTTCAAACATAAATCAACTGTTTTGTAAGTGTTATCTTGTAGTACTGTTGCATTGTGCTGATCTAAAAATAAATTTGTCTAATGTAATATTAGTGAATTAAAATGTCCAGTTTTATTTTTTAAAAATAGATGAAGTTAAATTATTTGAAACAAACACTTTGAAATCCAGCAATTGGTGAAATGGATCAATTGTTATTGTTTGCTATTTTATCTACTTAGATAGGTTTCTGTCTTGAACGTTTGTATAACGTGTATTTTTCTAGAAAGTTGTGGCTTAGTGTACAGTGATTGTTTGCATAAGGTTAAACCAAAACAGAGATCTCACATTACACCATGTAACTCACGCCCGTGTTAGACATCTAATGGTCATCTATTTTTAAGAACGTAAGTTTGTTCTTGGGAGGATATTATACCCAAAATATTGCAGTCATTTAGAATATGACAACTGTAAATTACAGAATGAGTAATTGGGATTGCACAGAAATGATGAGACGGTTAATATCCTCTTATATCTTGTAATACTTGTCTGGAACAATCTGTATAAAGGAATATTCAGAAAGAGAAGCTGTATCATTCTCAAATAGATTAAACATATATAATTATATCCACTTTATTTATAAAGTGGATATAATTACCAAGCAAATAATTCAGCTATGGAGCAAATATTTAAGTCCAGTTGTCTTCACTGGAAGATAGCTAAATATGCACAGTGCCTATGTTTCTTTAATGTTTAGGTTTAATATTTGTGGGATCAACAGTTTATTTGCATTAATGCCGCATAATAATCTCCAAGAAGATCTTTATATGATACATTATGACTAAAATATTTTAGCCTCATCTTCACATCTTACAAAAGTGAAATATTAGAATATAGAATTTAATATATATATACACACACAAAGTAATGTAGGATTTTTATGTATCCTTGTATTCTGTTTTGCCAAGTTTGTTTAGAGTAGATTACTTTGGAATGTTTGTAGTGCCATTCAGGCTTTTACACTGGGCCTTATTTACTTAGTTTTGGTAAATATAGAATTCTGTCATAGGTACTGTATGCATAAATGAATAGACAGAATAGCAATAGCACATAGACTTATATACCATTTCATAGTGCTTTACAGTCCTCTCTAAGCAGTTTACAGCATCAGCATGTTGCCCCCAACAGTCTGAGTCCTCATTTTACCGACCTCGGAAGTATGGAAGGCTGAGGCAGCTTGAGCCAGTGAGAATCGAACTGCTAGCAGCCCTCAGTCAGTAGAAGTAGCTTGCAGTACTGCATTCTAACCAATGCGCCACCACTCAAAAGTCAGCGATTACTTAGTATTATATCCCAATAGATATATTTGCCCAAATAAGCCGGGATCAGCAGTTTTAGATCGTAAGTCATTGTTCGATTATGAATGTGTTTGTTTGAATATAACACTAAAATATCCTTAAGTCTTTTTGTTGACCAGAGAACATCTAAAGAAATTAAGTGGAGCCAAATGGATTGAATTCACATTGGAGTAAAAGTTTGATATTCTGAGAAATCAGAATTCCTGACATATTTGAATGTAGCAATTTGTTTAGGTGGAACCAATTCCAAGCTGAATATTATCCTAAGAAATACATAGATTCATAGTAAAAGTACTATACAGAGTAATTATCATTATAATATAGAAGTTGAGAAAATGGTTTTGCATCAGGCAGTTAGACTTAAGATAAGAAACTTGTTTTAGTGTTCCTTACTTGTCCCAACTTGATTTTCTATATTTTAATGCTGTTATGCAAATAAACAGGTATTCAAACTGTGTTTATTAAGCACATGTAATAGATTCTCATTTTCCTGTGGAAAATGCTAAACATGTCTAATGACTTATCTGCACTTTGTAGAACTTCTAAAACTACTTTTTAAAATACAGAACTAAGATAGTTTTGCTTGTCTTGACAACTAAATATAGTAGTGCTTTCTATGAAACCTGCATCAGTACAAAAAGTATAATGAATGAAAGGCGTGTATCTTTACAATTATGTGAAGTACAAAATGCTTTAAGTGTTAGACATGGGAAATAGCATATTTTAGATATGCACGAATAAGATTCATATTTTTTCTCCACCTATTTCCATGTGTACAGGTAGTACTTGACTTACAGCCATTCATTCAGTGACTCTTCAAAGTTACAGTAATGCTGAACTAAGGAACATATGAGCCTTCCTTGAAGTTACAACCATTGTAGTACCCCTGCAGTCGTGATTATGAGCTGGGACCTTGGCAACTTTCTGATCATGTAAGCAACATTTGCACAGCTTCCCTGCCAGCTTCCCCAGAAGGTCAGTGGGGAAGCCGACAAGGAAGGTCACAAGCCATTGCTGCCTGCCTAGAAGACTCCCTCTGGTAATTGGCTGGAAAAGCTCCATACTGAAATTTAAGCTTTGATATGGAGTACTTTCAGTCAGCCCCTCAAAATCAAGAAGACTCTCCTTTGGCACTGAACTTTTTCAGGCATTCCCAAAGATGAGAGGAAGGAGTGGCAGCTTAGATTGCTTCATTGCTTTCTGCTTAGATGTCAGTGTGGAGCTTTTTTAGCCAACCCCCAGAGATAAGAGTGAGACTTTCCAGTAAGAGGGGGCCGGCCGGAAACAGGCAGAATTTTCATTCACAGAGGATTTTCAACCGCAGAATGGAGAGGCTTCAGAAATCTCTTGACTGGGGCTGAAAATCCAAGGAGGTATGAGGCCCTCATCTACCCTCTTTGACTCTGATGCGTTCACTTGCTTCCTTCCCCACCTGGTTTGGCCTGGGGCTTGAAATGCAGCTTCCCCACTGACTTGATTGTGGGAAATTTGCAGGAAGTTACTTTGGCTAACAACCAGGGCATTCACTTAACACTGGCAACTAGAATTACCTGGATTGCCGCCACTAACCAAAGCAGTTGCACTTTATGACTGTATCTCATAGCAACTGAAATTCTGGTTCCAATTGTGGTCATAAACTGAAAACTACCTGTTACGTTTAGTCACCTTCAGATATTTGAAAGGCTATTTGTGTATGTACATGTTCACACATGCTTATATATTCTTCAGTATGCATAATAATTCAGTCTTCACCTCATTTTCATTATAGATATTGTATATAGTAAATGCATTACTTTTGAGATATACAGATAGAGATTGACTTACAACAATTCATTTGTCAGTGGCCATTTGAAGGTACAATGGCACTGAAAAAAGTGACTTAATGACCATTTTTCACACTCACGACCATTGTAACATCCCTATGGTCACATGATTTACATTTGGCTGCATGACAACTGACTCACATTTATGATGATTGCAGTATTCTGGAGTCATGTGATCCCCTTTTGCAGTCTTCTGACAAGCAAAGTCAATGGGGAAACCAGATTCACTTAAAAACCGTGTTACTAATTTAACAGCTGCAGTGATTCACTTAACAAATGTGTCAAAAAAATCATAAAATAGGGCAAAATTCACTTAACAAACTTCTCATTTAACAACATAAGTTTTGGGTTCAATTGTTGTAAATTGAGGACTACCTATATATCTTTTTGGTATAATAGATAATAAATGTTATATAACGTAGAATAGAATCTGGTTTGATTTCTGATGCATGATTTTCTCCAAGTAGGATAAAAACAAAAGTTTTGTAAACAGTAGAAACTCTACCATTAAGTAAATTTCATCAATAGGAGAGTCTATATTCCTATGCTTATTCATTTTGCTTTTAATACATCTTTCAGTTTTCAAGTATGGGTAACCCTTGTGTAAGGACTACAGTTGGAAATGGCTACTCAGTCATTAAGCAAAGTGGTCATTAAGTGAAACCATAAAAGTGCTTATGATTTTACTTCAGCTGTCTTTTCCTGTACAGACCTGCAGAGGTTATAAATGTTTGGTCATAAGCTTATTTTTTCATCTGTGTAATAACTGTGATGGTGGCTAAACAAGGCTGTTGCTAAAAAAGGACTACCTGTATGAATGAAATCTCTTGAGCCCTTGCTGTGCTCAATAGGCTTAGTTGTTTTCTTGCAGACAGTCATCATCCAACTAGGTAGCATCTTCAGTGCTAGTTAGTGAGGTTTGCTCTTTGTTTATATATAGTGGCTTGCTCTGTTAGTGGCATCTGGATACTTTGTCATCTTCTCTGATTCTCTGTCTAGCCCCTGGTATTGCCACATCAATTATCCACTCTTTCTTCTTTTCAACCACAGTTATATTCGGTGTGTTCTGAGACAAGACTTTATCAATGTGTATTCAGATGTCCCACAATACTTTAACCTGCTCATTTTCTATTATTTTTTCAACTCTGTATTCCTATCAATATTTCATTACTGGCACAGATGTGAATCATTTTGGCAAGTTTTATTATAACATTGTAAGTTTATGCAATTTTTCATATACAAGTTGAGTGTATGAGCTACAATTTCTTCTGCCTCTTTGTGCAGCATTTTTAATTATTTGATGATTTTTTTCAACTCTGGCCTTTATTGCATTAGTTTAAATGGTTTGCTCTTGAGCTGCCCAAATCAAGTATCCAGTTTCCTTTTTTTAATGTTCCAGTTGTTAGCCTTTGCCATGTTTTATCTTTACACATTTTCCTCTCAATATTTTGTAAAAATGGACCATATAATGCTTTCCTTTGCTGGCATTCTGTTCATGTTTTTATTTCATTATTTGAATATTAATGTTTTGTTTCCTGCACATTCAGTATATTCCAATTTTTAACTTGCGTCAATGCTTGTTCTTGACTTTCTTTCACACAGTCAGCCAATCTAAGCATTTCTTTGACTGTTTGTCTCCATTTCTATGGGGCAGGAATAATCTAGCAATATCATTACAGGGATGTAATGCATAGTAAATAGTGCAGTCCTTCCCAAGGACCTGAAATAGGTGACAAGTGGTGTTCAAGTGGTGCTCCAGATGTTTTGGGTTTGTACCCCAGGTGCAGGGGTGAATGTTCTCGGTTTGGACCAGATCGCCCGATCCGGTAGCGATGGAGGTGGGTAGTTCGGAGAACCAGTAGCAAAAATCCCTGGGGGGCCCCCTCCCCCCATGCCCATCTGAGAGCCGCACAATCATCAGAGGCTTTTTTTTTACTTTTAAAAGCATTTTTTCTACAACCTCTTTGGCCAAAAAATGCT
>JANHZT010001748.1:159962-173961 GCA_032468215.1 Stegonotus admiraltiensis | reverse complement strand
TTCTATTTAATTTGTTTTACATTGGTTTTAATTGTATTGATATTGTTATTTTAGTTGGCTGTTCACCGCCCTGAGTCTTTCGGGAGAGAGTGCGGTATATAAGTTTGATTAATAAATAAATAAATAAATATGTATCTTATCCAAGAACTTGAGACACAATTTTGTATGAAATACCCAAGTCTGTTCTATTTCCAATATGATATTAATCATCCAATCATGTTATATACATTTTGTTTCTGCTGGTATTTTAAAATGATCATTGGGCTTATACCTGAGCAAGTTATACTTACTTGTCTATTATTATTCTGGATAATTTTAGAGCTGGATTACTGTACTATAACAAACTTCAAATTGGGTTGACAGAGACAATAGTTAGCTATTAGATGTTAACTGGGTCAGGTAAAAGTTATGTATTGTATAAGTACATGAAACAAGGGTGGGTAAGTTTTAATTCCAGATGACGAACTACAATTCCTAGCATGCTACCATCAATAGTTAGAAATGAAATGTTTCAGACCTCTTTCTAAACACAATATAAACGGTTATGCCTATATATAAAAACAAAATCTACACCCAGATATTAACCTGTGTTATATCAAAAACATTTTTATTCCCAAATCAATGTTATTTCAGTGTGTAGGAATCTACATGGCACCAGCAAATTATTTCAAACTTGGCCATGCAATCATCTTTATTCCTGCCATCCTAGAATGCTGTGACCAATTAGAAAATTACATAACCAGTGCCCCCTCCGGATTACATTAAAGTTTCTCCTGTCCAGTCATGTCCAACTCTAGCGCTCATCTCTATTTCTTAGCTGAAGGAGCCAGCATTATCCAACAATTTTAATTGTTGACGGGCCAAAACTATTTAATTTATTTTAAACTGTTTTTAATTTTATATTTTCTGTACTTATTTATTGGCTGTACACTGCCCTGAGTCCTTCGGGAGAAGGGCGGTATAGAAATATAAATAAATAAATAAATAAATAAATAAATAAATAAATAAATAAATAAATACACGGAATGCTGTTAACTTCCCACTGAAGTAGTAACTATTTATCTTCTTGCATTTACATGCTTTTGAACAACGCAAATATTATAATAGTGCTCTAACATGTAAACTACATCAATTAAACCTGTCTTCCTGCATCCAATACAGTACATATCGAAAAGGAGAAATTGATTATTTGTATTCCGCCCTTCCCCTCTGTTTTCAATATATGCTATGTGCAGTTGTTTCATTGTTTTCCATAAACTTTGAGCTCCTGCCACAAATTACAGCAGTTTGGCCAACAACCAAGAATGTGCTATTTCTACATATCCTGTAAATTCCCTTGGAAGGCTATAATGGCATGACATTTTGCATCCAAGCACTCTTTTTTTCCAGAAGCTGTATCAAGCAAGTTGCAACTTATTGGTTGCAGTGTAGGGTTTCTATATACATAGGAGAATAACAGAATACTTGAACCAAGAGCTTGGAAGGTGGACTAAGGCAAGGGTTTGTAACACACTGCTTATATACAGTAAATAGGGGATAAGTTTGATAGTTTCTTACAGAGTTTGTGAAAGTGATGAAAGGATTAACATTAGATTTATTGACAAGGTGACTATAAAAATCTTTTAAAAGGCTTTGAGTTCAGGCAAGGGAGGTGACATTCCAGTGAAATGACCTGCCACCAATCCAATATAGCTTCAGAATCACAAATCACAAAGAAAGTTTGGACATTTGAGTACTTTGCCAGAAAGCAGGAAGAAAACAAATTACATAGTCATGGACAAAATGAATGTAAGAGTGTAGCGATAGTATGAGAGTAGTACCAAACTTTGGCTGAAAATGCCATTATTAAATGTCCCCAGAAGACCAAGGAATTTTCTGCCACCTCTGCCATGATGTGCTAGTGAAAGTAGTAAAATAATAGCAAGTTGGTAAAAATGATGTAGAGCACATTTCAGAAGAATAGATGGTCATTCTAATGCCCAAAATTACTTTGTACTGTAATTATGTAGCCAGAAAAAATAAGCACTAAAATCCTCTCTACAGAAGTGAAGAAGTTCACAAGAAACAAAAAGTTCAGAGTGTTTATTTGCTATCTGTCAGATATAAAACATATAAACAGTATATTACTTCCCCACAGAAACTTCTCCAGTTGTTGAACAAAGCTGACACTATTGTTAAGCAGAATGAAGCAACTGCTTTTGGCAATTCAGCTTCTGGGCCTTTTCTCCTGAACTGCCCAGACATTCCCTTCTGCTGGAGAAAGAAACTCATTGTACCAGACAGCCTTTCTTCTGCCTTCAGATCAAATTGGCTTCCTTGGTTGTGATGGAGCTCACTCATTGTTATCTAAAAATAAGATTCAGTTGCCAGTGAGTCTGCTTTTAAACATAGAATATAGAGGATTGGCCCTGTGTTCTTCTTACCAAGTACCAAATATCTTCATAAGGCTTGAGAAGGCTATATAGAGGCCCTTGCTGAACCATGTAGAGGTTCCTGCTGAATCACATAGCCTCTTTGTTGGGTGAGACTGTTTATATCCCTTTCTGATGTCAGAGATTAACTTTTCTCAAGGCTTAATATATTCAATATATAACCTCATTTTTTTGCATATCACTTTAAGAAAAAGAATTGTTATACTATGCTGAGCAGTAGATTGGAGTTAATGGGCCAAGGACCCCTTCCACTTTTATTATTCTATGACAAGGTTGGAGAAATCTATTTAGTTGCCCAATCTTAACTATTTTTATTTGGATCCAATCTTTGGATCCAATCTCTTATGGTTCTGCGCTAAGTTTCCCAAACACATCAAAGTAGTTTGGTTTGTATGGACTAGGTTTAGAAGCCTTGAATTTGGTTCAATTATTAATGACTGTATGGACAAATTTCATCATGTCTACTTTTCTTTGTAATAAGTCAGTCCTCCCTTGTAACCAATTTGTGAGAATTATAATGCCTAGTAACTGTTGTAACAACATTTTCTTTGAGATAGATATTTAATTTTATTTCACGTTCTATGAATATTCCATGTTGAATGCAGTGGTGAAATCCTATCAGTTTGCACTGGTTCAGGTGAACTGGTAGTGATAAACTGGTAGTTAACACTGGTTCAGGTGAACTGGTAGTGGTTTGGTGAACTGGTAGTAAAAAAAAAGCTACCGGTTGATCTGAACCCAGTATTTCCAATGATCAGCTGTGCCGCATGATTTATATTTGCTAGAAAGCAGGAAATCCTGCTTTCTAGCGAATCTAAATAGTGCAGCACATCGGTTCCCCCTTCTACTTACTTTGTTAAGCATCCTTTTTCCACATGAAGCGCACGTTTGGTGCACAATGCGCATGCCCACACAGCATGCATTTGGCGTGCATCGCACATACACAGACAGCGAACCGGTGGCAAATGGTGGAGGATTTCACCACTGGTTGAATGTATACTATTAACCCCTCACTTTGTAGGAATCTATCCGCATTGTTAATCTAAGGCTGGTATTGCATTGGGCCCCAAATTTATTAAACTGTCAGACTTTCCAGTAATCTGTTTAATTCTAGCTCTTCACTCTTCACTATGTATTGTTTTTTCCTTATTCTATTTTTTTCAATCTTGTCAAACATACTACATTTTCTTCTGTCATCCACTCAAGTAATATGCCTAAAGAGTTTCTACTTGCTGCTCATCTCTTTAAGTAAGCAATTAGACAATATTTCTGCCTTTGTATCTTTGTCAGTATCTACATTTCACACAGTGTAGGTATAAATTGTCACTGGGATGCTGTTGTTTTAATTTTTATTTTGTTGTCACTGAAATATTATTATTTTTTATGATCTTATTTAGGTTTGGTATTGCTTTTCTCTCTGTGATTAATCTTTGTTTTTCTAATACTCTCTCTCTTTAGTTCTTAAAACTAAAATATACAACAATATTTACCACCTTTTTCTTTTTCACTGCCGACAATAAATACATTAAGTATATTGATTGATATTTTTGTTTAGTTTTTAATATTAACATTTTAATCTTTTTATTTGCTTTTTAATAGGTTCTTTTGTCTTCTTTATTTTCAATTAATATTTCAAATTATTGCTTCAGTTTCCAAGTTTGATTCTCGTTGTTATCTTCATTAATAGTACACTTAGAGTCATAAAAAATACTTCCGATTATTACAGTGTATCATAATGTTGTCATTGAACTTATTCAAAACTCAGCACTTTCTGCAATGCCTGTATTGTGAATTCAGGAATCAGCCTATCAATACGTACTCGTATTTTTTGGAAACTGGTTAAAAAAGATCTTTTATTTCCTACTGATGTCCATTTTGCATTGAAATTAACTGGGTAATGCATTGAAGTACCGTGGTGTTAACAAAGATATGTTTCCTTTTCCAGAAAATTCAGCAGAACAAAATCCCATTACTTTAGACCACACACAGTGGTTTGAATTTCTCAGTTGCATATCTGGTACTGAATGTAGCTCCACTCTTCACTGAAACCATTCACCCAGCATTTGAAGTTTATTTTAAAAAGTAATTAAAGCAATTGCATTGAAAAACCATACTATGCATGGTTTTCATCTCTTCTGGAAAAAAAAAAAGCAAACTATGCACCCAGGACATCTGGGTACACAGTCATGAATATCTGTTTAATTCTGGTACACATCTCTATCCCCACTATGGATCAATGGAATGTTCCCACCATAAAATAATACATGAAAAGAACATCAAGCATAACATTAGAGACAAAAGCTGTCAGTCTAGGGAGCACACGTGTGGCATGTGCGCCAGCTGGCAAGTCTTCAGGTTACTGCTACGCATGCGCATGTACACGCGCTGATCAGCACACATGCTCACACCAGAAAATGGAAGACCAGCTCTGATGCAAGAACAAAGGCCAGCTGATCATTGGACATGCATGCGCACCAGAAGAGGAATGGGCGCCTCTGCGCATGCCAGGCAACATGGCTCCATGTGCCACTTTGGCAACATGGTTTGCCATTGCAGGTCTAGGTAGTTGAAAAGAAGCAACTCAAAAAATTGCCAAGGACAAAGTAAAAACCTTCCTCTCTAGGTCCAGATTCAAAAGAAAGGAAGTTAGTCTTTCTTGTTTCCTGTTCTTCCAATTCATGGCATTTCTTTTCCCAGAAATGGTTTATAGTAGCTGGCATCTTAGAAATGTGACATCAGAAAAATGGAAATCTGATAATAAGACAAATGTGCAACAAAGTGCCCTTAATTGGGCTGGAACTACACATTTCATAGCATATTAACTAGAGATTCTGGATTTTTATAAATACGAAGTCATCTGGAAAGGTATCAGGTCTACTACCCACCTGATGGCGGCAATATTGAATCAGATGCACTTTTGAGTTTTTGCATATTCTAAATGTGGCATAGCAAGGCAAATGTTCCTTTTAATTAATACTCAGATATAGTGGATGTTCATACCAGCAATATCGCAGAAATTAATGTTCTCATTTGTTTTTGAAACCATGGGTATAAATTAACTTCATTAGAGCAAAACTTGTCCTTAACATTTACAATGATTCATTTATACAGTTTAAAAATACAAAGATATTTTGCCCTTCAAAACAAATTTTTGAAGGAAACAAATTGAATTGCCCGAGTGCAGATGACAAACTCTGCCATTACAGACTCTGTGATTTCAAAAAGCATCTGTCATCACACAAAGACAAATACATTTCTCAAAGAAACATCTGGTGCTTTTTTAAATAAGCCTTAGGGCAGGTCTACACAATGCATGGATGAAATATGTATTATAGATAGAGCGTTATTTAGCACTGTCTTTCATTTACTCAACTGTGCATGGAATGTTTGTATTGAATTAACTATGTCTAAAATATTGGCTCTCAAAAAATGCTTGCTTGGCTTTTTTTTTTTTAAGAAAAGGCTACATTTCCAGGGTGATGGCAAAGAGCAGCCAATATGTTCCACCTCATTTCTCAAATCTCTGAAAGAGGTTTCAGCTAAGGGCTACAGAAGCACTTTCACTTTAGTGCCACAGTGGGAATCAGAAGGCAATCCAGCCAACCATTTAAAATCCACCTAATTCAATATACTTAGTGTCAGATCTGAAATCCAAACCCATTAGCTTTATCTGGCAGATGATCTGACCATCCTATCTCTACAGCTGTCTTCCTACTCATCATTGGATGAGCAAGAGTTGATTTAACATGCTTATCTCCCATCCTGTCACAACTATGGGAAACCTGGTCCTGAAGCACTTTCGGTGCTCAACAACACAGCTGCATTTATGGCTGTTTACAGCTTCCCATGACCACATGACTGCATTTACAAAAGTTTTGCCAAAAACCAGAAGCTACTTCCGGTTTTTGGCAAATGTGAACCAAAGCGAACTTAATGATGCTTAATGAACTTAGTGAATACCACAGTTTAACAACTGTGGTATTCACTTAACAACCACTTCAAAAAAAATTGGGTCAGTCACATGACTGAATCATTTTACAACAGTCACGACCATAATGGCAAGTCAAAGACTATCTGTACAAATAATCTTCAACAAACGAATAGGAAAATCTAAACAAGACTTGAGAGCAAATGAATGGTACATGGGGCATGAAGGGGGAGGGAGGAGAAGGAAAGAAAAATATCTCCAATCAAAAAAGGAAAATACCATAAGATAGCTAAGATAGCTAAGTCAAGCATTTGCAAACACCATCTTCAACCATAATTTACCTTCCTCCTGCACAAGATGAAACAGATAAGTCTTGACAGCTTTCCTAAAGCCTAGGAGGGGCAGGCCTGACTATCTGCAGGGAAGAGTGGCAAACTGTGGGGGCACCAATCAATAAAGCCAACTGACAATCAGAGCAACTCCAGAAGTAGGGTACACCCTTAGCTGCCCTGTGACAGCTGTAGTTTCCAAATGTTCTTCAAGGGCAGACTTTTGTAGAATCCATTACATTAATCCAACTAGGAGATTACCAGAACATGAGGAAGTATGAGCAAGGCTTCTTGATCTAATTCCTTACAACATCATTATGTTCACAAACTCCATCTTGGAAGGATTCAGTCTGTTCCTCTGCATTGGTCTGAAATAGCCTCCAGGCACTAGATTCAGCAAATCTACCTAACTTGAGAGTCAAAATTTATAATTATGTTTCATCAGGCTATTGATTATACTTAACCTCTATTGGCAGATTACCAACCCTAACAGTTCCATGTATATTTTAAAGAGAAGGGTATTTGTAGAAGAAAAGAATGTTTGTGGAAACACTCGACATAATAGTCTCCTTACAAAAATCTTCTCTCAAATGGAACTGCATCTTCAGGAAGGAAGAGTGCCACAAGCAAGACAATGTTCTCATTCCAGCTTCTTGGAGTGATTCATACTAATAGTTGTTAGTATGAAAAAACTTGACCAGTAAAAAAAGGATCAAGAGGGTATGCATTTCTTCAGTACTGGATTCAGTACTTCTCCAAAGGTCATTCACAACATGATCAAGACAGTCTCTGTACCAAATCCTGCTATGATTGTAAATAATTTGTTTCTCTGTGGCTCTTTAGTTTCACAGGATCACCTCTTTCTGCAATCTTTTTTTGAAAGAAATATTTTAAGGCATGTCTAAAATTATCAAAATCAATTAGACTGAATGAAGACTTTTGAGCAGTGAATAGATTGCAAGACACAATAGGTTTTTCCCCCCCGAGATAAGTATGGATATAACACTTTGGCAAAGAAACAGGATTATGCTTGCATGATTCTGAAGCACTAACATGGTACAGTTTGTTGTTCATTATTGTCACTGCTCCAAGAAATGCAAATTTACCATCAATCTTATTAAGCTTTTCTTTTCTAAGTATCAACATTTCTACCTGCATAAATGCAGGCATTTGCAAATGAATAAGATCTTGTGAAGTGCTTCTTTGCTTTCCACTTCATTTAGGTTTTGCTTGAGAAAAGCCAGGTGGATCATAAAAGGGAGGATAAAATCATACAGGAATGAATGAAAAGCTTTTTTTCTATTCCAACTGGTGTCCCAATCAAAATTGCGATGCTATGAATTGAAATCGAGCATATCTGATGAATGCCAGGATGATTGCAGTTCTTTTAATTTGTGGGAAACTTTCCTTTGATATAATATCCTGCAAATACCATGAATTTACACTGCTGTGTTTTTACAACACATGAAATCATAACTAACTATATAGGAGAGAGTATGCATGTTGCATTTAGTAAACAAATACTAAAAATCAGGTTTAGAAGAAAACTAAAGGAAAGTATCCATCCAGCCACTCTTTATCCTGGGGATTTTTGGTGGGAATAGCATATCCCCTTTATTTGACTGAAAAGGAACTGAGTTTCTGTTTGGTTTTCATATGTCCTCAGAATATAACTACTGTCTCATTTACAGCAGGTGCTTAATCTTTTCCAGCATAAGAGACTTCCTGGAAATTAAAAGAACTACAATCCTCCTGGCATTCATCAAATATATCCAATTTCAGTTCATCGCATCTCACGTTTGATTGAGACACCAATTAGGATAGAAAGAATACTTTTCATTCACACCTGTATGATTTTAACCCCCATTTTTATGACCTGGCCTTTCTCAACTGTTCAGTGGGAATCAACTCTTTGTCACTTTCATCCATAAGAATATGTTGACATGATATTATCCTAAATTATGATGTATTGAAAGGATAAAATTTACTTGTTCAAGACATACTTTAACCACAGATTTAAAAATTCATCCAGGCTTTGATTCTGTCATAAAAGCTGCTTCTGCTTTCCCCCTCACCCATGTGATATCCCAGCTCCATTTGGCTAGAAAATATTGGCCTATCAGAAGTGGCTAATATCACTTCTGGACACATTTGCTTTTAAAATAGTACCATGAGGGAGTGACTAACTTTGTTGCTGCTCAACATGCTGGGTCATTTTTAGGGAGAACTAATGATGCTTAAGCATAACAAGCAATATGTCTGGGTTCGGAAGACAACACATTCAAGGTTAAACAGGACAACCCTATAGCAAACTCTGCATATACAAGTAGTCCTCAACTTAAGACTACAATGGAGCCCAAAATTCTATTGTTAAATGAGATATTTGTTAATTGAGTTTTGGCCCATTTTACGACCTTTCTTGCCACAGTTGTTAAGTGAATCACTGCAGTTGATAAATTAAGAATGCGGTTGTTACATGAATCTGGTTTCCCCATTGACTTTATTTATCAGAAGGTCACAAAAAGTGATTAGATGATCTTGGGACACAACAATGGTTGTAAATATGAATCAGTTGCCAAGCATCTGAATTTTGATCACATGACTATGAGAATGTTGCAAAGGTCATAACTTGGAAAAACCATCATAAGTCACTTTTTTCAGTGCTGTTGTAACTTTGAAAGGTCACTAAATGAACTGTTATAAGTTGAGAACTATTGTAGTTAATGGTTAATATTCTTCATTTTATTCATAGCTTACATTCTAATAACTGTGGGTTCATGTATGATGCTGAATCATATTTTATTGAGTAAATCATTGATGGTTTAATATACACCACTAAGCGATAAACTGGCGCTATGCAATTTTAGGGAGCTAAGGACTATATTTAATCCTTTTACAGGAAATGACTCATTGTTAGACTTTGTGGCTTTTTCCTACCTTGCAGCAACCTTGAAATCTGAAAGAATGACTTGCAGAGTCATTTCAAGCTCAGCTTTATTCTTTTGTTAATTATGTGAACGGAAATCTGTTGCCTCAGTTTTTTTGAGTCATATTTTTCTATGGTTAAATATACTGAACATTACATGAAAACTGATAAAACTATAACAGAAGAGAAAAGCACTATGATGCTTCCCTCACTTCTGAGTCTCTGCATATCATCAAACCGTTTCTAGTTTGTTTCTTTGTTTTATTGCTTTTAACTTTATAAAAAATAAATAATTATGTATTGATATTTGTGAAAAAATTTGGAATAGAAATTTAGAGGATATTTCCTTTCTGATATATACACACACACATATACATATATGCATACACAAACACATATGCATATAGAAAGAAACAGATTCAAAAGCAAGTAAAGAGACTGCATTTTTAAAGAACAAAATGTCAGGAGCTGAACTCTGAACCTCTTGCACACAAAACTTATGCTTTACTCATCAAACTATAGCCCTTCCCTGTACAGCTTTTCCATGAAGATAGTTTATTTACTAGTTGAACAGGTCTTTCTTCTAATTCTTAGTACTAATCCCAGTGAAATGGACACCTTAAAATAGACACTGCTTGCTTTTTTCAAATTTAGCCCCCTGTGTTTTTAGCAAACCAGCCAAATTCAGGAGCAGTTGACTCAGATGATTATCACTGCTGTAAACCATTTTCCATGCTGATTTATAATATTTTAATTTTGTTTAATGCAGGAATTTTTAACAGTTGGAGCAGGATTGCAGACACATTACAAACCAGTATATGCTCACAGCTATGAATTTCATCAAGAAAAAATTTCAACAGCAATCCATTCCAGTTCTTTTCACATTAAAAGTGACTGTATTATAAATGCTGTGGTTATATATGCATGGGCCTTTCCACTGATAACTTAGAAAGTTATTTTTCTGGATACATATACCACTGTAGATGTTTTTACTGTAGGGGGAAATGGTTTAGATTATCTATTTTTAAAAATTCAGCAAGACTCATGAATAAGTAGGAATGCATGTTTTCCAGAAAGCTGAATATGTATTACCTGTTTTAGAATCGTGGATAATATGGCTAAGAAACCAATACAACACTTTCTAATAGGTAAAGGCACAGGGATCTATGTGCTGAATAAAATATCACAAACTGTATCTTCTCAGGCATTCTGAAAAGGAAGAAAAAATGTTATTTATACAACTACTAAGATATTGCATTGAAAAATCCAAACAAGTCTCACTTTGTCAAATCCAGACCTAAACCTATAATGAATTGTTTATCACATTGTATTTGGATTGTGAGATTTAGCTCTGCTGGAAAATAATGTATAAGAACCTAAGAATGAATGTGTGTATGTGTTAAAAGCTGTTTTAGTTCCTATTACTAACTTGCTTTAAGTACTTACATGTTTACAAATTTTCAAAAATTCAAATTGTGAATTAAAACCAGTTTTGGTTGAGTGTTGAGCAATCCCATTTGTTTTTCTGCTTTTTTATTTTTTACTTAAGTTTGTTCTGAAATAATCAGATACAGTCATACCATCTGGTCCTTGGTTGCAATAAATCTGTTAGGCAACCAAGTGGATGACCAGGCTAAGAAAGCAGAGATAAGGAGTTTCCAAGTGAATATAAAACAGAATCCAAAGTACACCCATCACACATAAAAAGAAGTGGAATCTCAACCATACTATCATGGCCACCATCTTGATATTCTTTATCATGTCTTAAGAACAACCCTGCTTTAACCTTGAATGGTCCTTTCCTTTTTTGCTAATACTGGCAGTCTCATAATTGCACAGCCATATAAACTCTTCTTTTTACATATATTCTTGTCATACTCCAATCCTCCTCTCTTAACATGAAAAGGCTAGAAGATGAAGGGATATTCTACCTATGTGTATTCCCCTGCCCCTTTCATATCTATATCTTGTGAGTACTAGAATAGTGAGCTGCCTTGGCTCATAAATAAGTGACTGACACTAAATTCTGAGCTACATAAACAAGTTTTCATAACAGAAGGAATAGCTCATAATCTAGCTTCCGCTCCTTGTAGTTCCTGTGGAATATCCTTGACTACAGCTTTGTTTATTTTGATTTTAATTCTTTTGGAGCTGTTAATCTGAACTCCCAGCTCACATGACTGTTTCCAAAGATTACTTTTTCCCAGAGATAGTTTTTATTATCTTGTTGCTTTTTCAAATAGCAATACTTCTCCATCTGCTTAAATCCCACAATTCTTAAGGGTTGCCTTCCAGTCACATCAGCAGTTGATTTGTAGAAGACTCCTTGGTTCAAGTTTTCTATATTTTAGGCTTTCCTGTGATTTTTTAACACATAAAGAAGGCAATCTACACTGAAAACCAATAAAAATGCTACCAGGTCCTTTGCCTACTACATTGTACATAGCAATACCTGGCTATTATACTTTGTTTTGGCATTGTGTTCTTATTGTTTGTTTGTTGTTATCATTTTATTGGAATAAACAAACAAACAAAAATAAAAATAAATAAATAAATATGACTGTATAATTATTGTATGTTAATTCTCATTTCTTATTTGTTGCTTTACATGGACATGATCTAAAAAATAGCTTATAAGCATTTAATACAATTAAAAAGTTTCATTTATTGAACTAAATTATCATAATTACTTGGTTTTCAGGAACCACTATATCAACCCTTTTATTATCTCTTTTTGGTTTCACTAACTTTTGTTTCTGTGCAAATGATAGTGAGAAACACAATGGAGAAGTGTGATGGAGCTGGACTGGGGTGATGGCACGCATGCCCACAGAGAGGGCTCTGAGTGCCACCTCTGGCACGTGTGCCATAGGTTCGGCACCACTGATATATGACATATATGGAAGCGCGAATAAAAATACCTAGTTTTTTTTACAATACAGTCCTAAAAATACCTAGCTGTGTTTAATTTAATGTTATTATTTTTACTCAGTGCTGGCTATTCATGAGATGTATCAAATCATCTGAAGGGGAGACAAGAATCACAAAGCAATATGCATGTTTTCAAGTTTCACTAACTCTCATTTCCAATAAAGATAGTAAAACTATCCACTCAAAGGATCACCCAACTTCATCATTTTTACCCAACTTCTAATCTTCGTTGTTAATGTAAACATTGGTGTTCTTCCAGAGTGAGAACTGATCTAGACTTGAATTCTTTAAACTAGTAGAAAAACTATATAGAATATTCTTCACTATCTCCTTTCTTTAATTCTCTTCCTAAATGTCTAAATACTGTATTCTTCTTACTACATATAATATACAAGCCAATCTCATTTATTAGAAAATTTTGTGTATTATGAACATTATTAGAGCCTCAGAAGAGTTCAGTTTTTGCAACTTTGATCTTTTGGGGTATTGGCCAAAGACAACACACTTCTAAAGCTTCTGAATAATTGGATTGCTTTTTAGAGTGTTATCTACAATGTATGTATTCTAACTATGTTACTGGAGCCAAAGAAGTGAAATGATACATTCAATAGCTAAAATGCTGACTTTAAAAAATAGTTAAACATTAGATACACCAGGTTGAACTTTGCAAAGTTCACCAAAAATGTTTCCTGTTTTGCAGCTTCCAATGGGTGGTTCTCTGTTTTGGAAAGAGGAAACAATGCCACATATGAAAGAGGTAAAGGAATCTGTTGCTGTTTAATTTTAAATTGCCCAACATTCTTCATTTCTTAGGCAATTAATGCAATTAATGAAGAACTATCAAAGAAGGCATTCATTTCAAGTATGATTCACATTTTGGATTTACACCCTACATGAAAGTCAGTTCTGGAAGGAAAAAATTATTACAATATTAACATAGATCTTAAGAACTGATAATAAACCAATAAAAGTCATGCATTTTCCTCTTAAGAATTGAAGATTGTGTTTTGGGCCTTTGCTACCCTTTGTCTTTCTTCCAATTATTTCATAATTATCACTTGAGAAGTATAAATCACTCTAATAGCCAAATAATAGCTGATTGGTTTCTTGGAGCACAAAATGTCAAAATACAGCATAAATGTGAACAAGAATAAGGGTTTTAGCATTCACTCTATTCAGATTAAAGGCAAATAGGCATATCAAGGGTCTGTCATATCCACCTTCCTGAAGTTTAGCACTGGTGCACCACAGGACTGTATGCTCAGTCCCTACCTGTATTCACTGTACCCACATGATTGTGTATTGTCCGACCCAGGGGTGAAATCTAAATTTTTTTGCTACCGGTTCTGTGGGCGTGGCTTAATTAGTGGGTGGGTCTTGGTGGTAAGGTGACTGGGTGGGCGTGGCTTGTTGGTCGGGTGGGCGTGGCCAAGTCAATGTCACTTCTTTGCCC
>JANHZT010001748.1:135269-159862 GCA_032468215.1 Stegonotus admiraltiensis | reverse complement strand
GCACTGACAATAAAGATTTGAAATTTGAAATCAAGGCCACTATTGTTCATAAAACATGAGATTTATTAAAAAAGAAATAAATGAATCAGAGTTATATTTACAAACCAGGAAGATTATTTCAGTGGCAACTTTCACATACACAGGGAAAATACAGAGAAGCTGAAATCTCATTTCCTTTGTTTACTTTTTCTATCTGTAATCAAACCATAGATGAATATCCATAAAGTTTTTTATTAGCAAAACTTTACTGTACCTATTTATGTCAATTGGGTGTGCCATAGTCATGAATTGCCACAAAATGTTTACTTTGTGTTCATTCAGATCTATTGTAAACCAGTTACCAAACCAATTTATAAACACAACATAAAGTAATATACACTAGGGGAAAAAATCACCAGAGTAAAATTGGTTATGTTATCCTAAACCAGGAGCAGAAATTGAGAGAGCTCATCCAAGATGATCCAAAGATAAATTTCAGAAGAAAAATCTCATATGATCTTTCAGAGCCCCATGTGCAGCCCCATATTTTACTACTTTAAAATAAGGCACAATTCATTTTTGTTCCTCTAGAAACCTGTCAGATTAAAATCTATTTTAATTATTATCATGAGCATGATCAAGATTTTTGAATCAATTTGAAGTTTAATATATAGAAGTCATTGTATACAGACTTAGTTATATTTGAAGCAAATCCACTGAAATAAACAAATCCAGCTACTATTATGACAAATTTGAACTACTCTTAAAGGCATAACTTTGTGATGCATTCCAGGAACTTTAAGCAGGTTTCTATCTTTAAAGTTATATACAAGTAGCTGGGAAATTGGCGCTGAATTTTTTTGCCTGCTTCCCAGCAGTCTTTGTGGCTAACTTAATTTGTGTGCTTCCAGATATTGTGGACAATGATACCTTACTAGTATTGAAGTAAGAGTCACCTAATGACTTAATAGTTTTTATACTTATCTTAACTTTCTTCTACCAGCCAATAGAAATGACTCAAATAAAAGATGACTCTTGCAAAGTTAAACAGTATCTATATGTATTCAGATGGTATCCAGACATCTCCAGACAACATTTAATGAAACTCCTATCATGTTTGAACAACTAACTTAAATCCTGGTCCCATCTTGCTCCAGCAACCACAGAAATTCACAGTGTTACCATGTATCTGCTCCTTGCAATGGTTTTGCCTGACTATTATCACTGATTCATGCCACATTGGTTCACCAAACAATAGAAAGCTGTGCAAATTATATTGAGTAAGGCAGGGTTATTTTTCCTGGCTCACTGTAAGCAAATTTTACTACCTACTCATCCTTATTTCCTGTGGAACTTCTAACTAGTTATTTGAGTACTGTAGCACTACAAATGCCAAGGGATACTACAGCAGACAGCAGACAGTGTTAGGAACAACAAGGGAGAGGTGTAGAAAAGGTGAACTCTGAAAGTGTAGGTCTAATACTCATATACATGTTTTGAAATACAACTTATTCTGGAGTTTGTTGAAGAAACCACTATCAAAGAAGATAACAATTTCCTTAATACGTGCAGCAAAAAATTAATCTTAGTGAGGATCTCCAGAAACACTAAGGCGTGCGAAGAATTTATACATTCATTTGTACCCCTTTCATGATTTCTGATGAAGGAGACAGCTGAGTAACTTTTTTTTAATGTAATTTGTCTCTGAGTCAGTAAAAACTCCTGAAACAAATTATTTACATTATTTGTGACATGAGAGGCAATTTTTAAAAATGTATTTATATCCCACCTTTATTATTTTTCCAAATAACTCAAGGCAGCAAACATATCCAACAAACCTTCCTCTTTTATTTTCTTGACAACAACAACCTTGCGATGTGAGTTGGGCTGAGAGAGAATGATTGGTCCAAAATCACCCAGGTGGCTTTCATGGCTAAGGTGAACTCATGGTCTCTTCCTTTCTCTTGGTGCCTTAACCACCAGAACAAACTGGCTGTAAGAGTTTAATATTTAATATTAATAATTTCAGAATTTAATATCAGGAAACAGTCTCAAATTAGTTTTAAGATGTATCTTAGGTTTTCCTAAATATAAGCTTGTTGAATTCGTTGTTCTATTATTTCTCATATATTTGAATATTGTCAATTCCTTAATATCCATGCATCTATATCTATCTGTTGCATCAATTTGGACAGAAAAACTCTTACATTCATATGCAAATTAAGCATGTCATAAAATCTGTGGAAACTATATATTTTAATTTAACCACAAGATATGAATCCCATTCTCTTTAATGAGCCAAATAATCATGAATTATGTGTGTTGTGCTTTTCTAATTATACAATCCTACATAGCATCAGAGATGATCAGCTACTTTATGAATTTGTAATCGTGATCTATTTTGCTAAAATCAAAGATGGATAGATGAATGGATAGATGATAGATATTATAGCATATGTTCACATTTTTAATGTGGTTTTGCAATAAATTAAAAATTAATGTGCAAAGCATTAATGACTAAAGATATTATTTGCAAGCGAAAATGATTAAAATATGGATTCCCTGAAAGCTTTACTGTAACTAATTCACAAAGTATCAGACAATTAGGCATCAGAGTGATTAATAACAGCTCTATTTGTGTACCTTGAATTGACCTCTTAGCTATCTGACCTGGGATGAATAAGCTTGCTGTTTCAACTTGTTAACAGAAATAATTGTAAACATATGACATCCTTTTGTCCATTAGTGGGTCCTAGTCAGATGTCTTGATCTATTATACAAGAACGATTAGTGTGAGTAATTGCCAAGCACATTTTTCATGTTTTGCTTAAATCCATCATCTCTAAATGGAGAAATAAAAAGAACACTAAGCAAAGGCAGAAGAAAATTAAGAATTTATTAAATTATATTTGTAGATATCACACAACAAATTTAGCATGACAGCTCACATTTGGGTAGAGTTAAAACTACAATGTAGTTCCTCAACCTGGCATTTTTTCCAGATGTGTTAAACTTCAATTCCTATCACAGTAAGTAGCCAATGTAATGACTTTGCGAACTGAGTTCACACATCTTTATTCTGACCATGCTAAATTCCAAGTAGTTGGTATATAATTCAGTATTATATGTATTTTAAAAACCAGAGCATCTCAATAATTAGGTCAACATATTGTATATGAAAGACCATGACCATAATATCTGAGTCAAATTTCTTTCAAAGCCATCTGATGCCAACAATTATGTAGGATAAGCATTCTTGTGATGTAATGCATATCTAGTGTATGGTAGATGGAATATAATTTTTATTAAAAAGATTAATTACAATAGTAAGAACTAAACATACAGAAAAGCAAGAGAATGGAAAGGATTAAAAAGTAGAGGTGAAAAAGAAAAAGTAAGAATATAATAGAATATAATTAGAAGGAAATAAATATATAAAAAAATGCCTTCATGATAAGAAATATAAACAAATGTAATATTTCTTTGAACCCTATAAGGTTAAATAGGCATCTCTTCATCTCATATCCCACCATCAGCAGCCAAATAATTACGGTGCCTCCTAGCTAATGTAACATCACCATGTGTTAAATAAATAATAAATCTTATTTTTTTATCTATAACCATTTACAACTTTAGCTAGTTTCTTTTGTATATACTTTTTCAAATCATTCTCATAATCTGCCATGTGTAATTCCATATTCATACTTTATATTTTTGAATAAAATTTGTTTCATATCTTCTTTATAGACATATTATATCCATAGGAGGAGACATCATTACTGAAAGTGTTAGTAGTTCTGGATCATTCTTTCAAGATGTCCTGTACTATTTTTTGTTCTTATTTAATATAGGATTTTTTAGAGAAAAAAAAACAATGATGTCAAAATATTTTAATTATTCTTTTATGCTCTTTCCAAACACAATTTCTAGGATTGATGCTATTTAAATAATATTTTTTAAAAAAATATGTATTAAAAATAGAGCACAGAAGGTTATTTATTCAAAAATGCACTTACTGTTCTTTGCAGATAATGCAGTATTAATAATTTCAGTGCATTGAAAAACAGAATATAAAAATAACCTTTTAAGAATTTATTTATACTTTTTATTTATATTTG
Source organism: Stegonotus admiraltiensis (assembly GCA_032468215.1). Classification (NCBI taxonomy): domain Eukaryota; kingdom Metazoa; phylum Chordata; class Lepidosauria; order Squamata; family Colubridae; genus Stegonotus; species Stegonotus admiraltiensis. The sequence goes on along the minus strand of JANHZT010001748.1, from coordinate 155,765 downwards.
TGTGTGTGTGTGTGTGTGTGTGTGTGTGTGTGTATCCTAATCCTAATCCTTTGGTTCTTTTTTTAAATTTACAAGTATGAAAAGGATCATTAATTGATGGAGAAAAACAATGTCAATTGAAATTGACTTTCCAAATCTACATTTTATACACACACACACACACATTCAATATTTTAATTGGAAAATCTTTCTTATAACTTCAAAATCTTTGTTTCTGCTAGAGAACGTACCTAATGTCAATTAGTAATGAATGCATCAGTTTGTTTTAGTATGGCTGTGCAATAGAACTAGTAGATCCATTTGTGTGTGTGTGTGTGTATAGATATTCATATACATAATTAGATACAAACAACTACAAGACCAACAGGGTAAAACATAGTTGTAATTATACAATGTGAGAAGAACCAAAGTATGACCTCTTGGCATCATTGTGGCACACAAACCCTTCAAAAACTCTCCAAAAAATCTCAAGTAATCTAAAGTCCCAGAAATGCAAGAAGGAAAAGAAGAATAATTTACGGAACACAATGTAAAGACTGTAACAACCATTATATAGAAAAGAAAGGTGCAAGATTGGCAGAATGCATTCGTGAACTCATTCATGAATTAAATAAACAAAAGAAGAAACTGGCAGTCAAAAAAATATCATGAAAAATCTCTCAACACTTAGACAAATTTAGTCACAATTTTATCTGGGAAGCTGTTGACATTTTAGATCAAGGCAAATCCAAAACTGTTAAGGAATTCCTGGAAACATGGTGTTCCAATAAGTCAACCATCCACAGATACATAGAGATAAGCCCCATATGAATACCATTTATAAAATATAACTGAAAGTCAAGGAAGAAAACAAGCAGCACAGAACACAACCTTCCAAGCAACCAACACTGACCGGCAACCAGGAAGCAGCTCCAGATAAACAATCAGGGCAGAAACAATTCCCTAATGAAAGATGGAACCACACCCTAGCAAAAACTAGCAGGGTAAATTACTATATTTTAGATAGGCAACCAGCAAACTTCTGAGTCTCACAAACCAATGACATTACATGGATAATAAGAAAATGTCTGCAGGAAAACAAACATGGTTGGGGAATGATGGGAGTTGAATTCCACACATATTAAAGCTTCCAAGTTTGAAAAATATTGGTAAAGACCTTCAATTTAACTTTATTTTGCTCCTTCCTTTGAATTATTTAGCTTTCTCTATTTTATTAAAAATGTATGTGATTTGTGATTTTTTGCCATTTTCTAGCAGAAAACAACAAAAAGCAGCCATTGCATATGCTGAATTTGCTTAATGACCATGTGATTCACTTAACAACAATGATGACTTGCTTTATGACCATTGTAAAAATGATCATAAAATCAAATCAGGTCACATGGTTTCCTGCTTTATGATCACCACAACTATAATTCCAGGCTTAATTCTGGTCATAAATTGAGGACTACTGGTACCTGTAATTGCACTCATATTCCAAAATCTCTTCTCCTCTATGAACATGCTTAGGTTGCAGGAGAGGTCCTTTTATCATATGTCTCAGAACACTGTAGGGGTTTCTACTGAACAATTGTACACAAGTATATCAAACTGTATCAGCTAACTGTCTTAAAAGAAAGTCAGACAAACGTTTCCTAGTGTATTTTTAATTTTAAAAAAATCCCAGTTTGACCCACAGCCTATAAGAATCTGATTTTTTTGTAGACTTTAAAAAGAAAAAAAAAGCATCTATCAGAGACAACTTGGTTACCCAATCACAACACTTAATCAGTGACTCACAATTTTGTAAATTCAAACATTAATATTCATTCTATTTCTTATTGCCTGGAGTATGGTGGTTATTTTGTATTGCTCATACAGTATCATTCTTCAAAACAGTTTCTTTCACTCTTACCCCAACCCCCACTGTAACAAACAACAGCTTTGTTTATGGAAAATCCTTCCTAAAGCATGCTTTTCCTGTGGAAACCTATTCATGTTAATCCGCCACAGAAAGCACTGACTATATAAATCTGTACTGCTTGGAAGATTAGGCCATCATCAGATCATCGTATATTTTATATAAAAACATGTAGCCCATTTTCAGGCTAATTAACAAAGCCATGCCTTTTGTTGCTGAAATCATGTATTCCTTAAACAAAAATAAGGAATATACTTTTAGAAGGAACACGAGGTTTTAAGTTACTGTGGATCTGGATGTCAAAACAGGCTCTAAGAAAGAGTGGTGTTTTTTTTTAACAAGTCAGTGCCAAGTATTTTTGGCTCAGTTTTAGAACCTAACAACTGAATAATCAGAATCCAGAAGAGTTGTGATGCTATGCAGTATGTATATTAAAAAAAGCCTTATTTATAAAGAAGTTTTCATTTAAATAAAACTTGAAAGCAAAGATGAATCTCATTGCTGAATGTAGTCTGATATGTTTAATTCATAAATGGCTAATGTGTTATAGACACTTTTCTTTGGATTCAGATAAAGTATTAAACACTATGGGACATACTTGGCTGGGGTTTACAAAACTGGAATTCCAGTATTTTGTAAACTTATTTCCCTATTAGCATCAAATACATGTTTTCTGTTGCTGCATAATGTATAATGTACAAATAGGTTTTATAGAAATATAATATACTGCAAACTTTGCTGTTCTGTCTGAAGCTTTCATCAGATCATAGTCAATGCAAATTTGTCCTGTGATAAGATGGAAATATTATGGGAATTATTCTGCTCATTCCCAGATGAAAGGGCTACAGGTAATCCTCAATTACAACAATTCAGTTAGTGACCGTTCAAACAGCACTGAAAAAAGTGTCATGATTCTGGTAGGATTGAAATTTGGCAAAATTATGGTCACTTCAGTGCTTCTGTGTGCTGAGCCACCATGATGCCAGAATCAACTATGATCACATGATTGTTATTTTCCAACACCCTCTGCCAGCTTCCCACAAGGAAAGTCAGTGAAGAAGCTGGCAGGAAGTTGGAAGTCCCAAGTCACCAGGGAGGTAAGTTACTGTTGCCACATGGGAAGGAAGTGACGAATGCATGGGAGTGCAAAGAAGATACTGCAAGATTCAGACAGAGTGTGTGAGGATGTAATGGAATGTATGTGACATGTTGGTTGGGGAGACTGTGTGTGAGTGTGTGAGAGGTCCTACTCAGGTTCAGAAGGGTGCATGAAAAGTGCCATGTAGGTTGGGAAGGTGCACAAGGTACAAGGAAGTATAGAGGAGGTCCTGCATTAGTTAGAGGAGTGTATAGGGGTATGTGAGAGGCACTGCATGCAAGGGGGTATACAAGAGGCAACACAAGGATCGGGGAGGGTTCACAGGGTGCATGAGAGATGCCACATGAAAATTACATGGAGGGTGCATCATGGGTTCGAGAAGGTATGGCGAGTGCACACAATTTGGAGAAAGGGAACAAAGGTCCCTATGCATGTATGAGAGTGTGCTCAAGGCACCACAACGGTTTTGGTGAATGTATGAATGGTGGGTAAGTAAATATCTCTTAAATAATGACCCAACAAGTTTTGGTTATATAATTATTACTATTGCCAACAGAAAAGTGTAACAGTGTTATCTATTAGTGATCAATGGACTCATTGTTTGTTAAATAATGTACCCTAGACAGTGATTAATGGGTCTATTTCAGCCTAGAAGTGGGTAATATCAAGTGGAATGTCACAGAGCTGTATCCTGGCCCTAAATTTTTATCATTGGCCTAGAAACTTGGTAGAACACTTAACAAGTTTGTAAATGTTATAAAAGTGGTACCGGTGACTAATATTTTAAATAAAGATTAAAAAATACAGGTGGGAAGGTTGAAACAGTGAACTGAAATGAGTTGTATGCAATTTAATAGATAGACATGAAAAGTTCTGCATCTGGATAGGAAAAAACGCAAGTATGGATCTAATCTATAAAAAGTAATAGAACATCTGGAAGAAATCCGAGTGACCTTGTAAACCACGAATTAAACATGAGCAAGTAGTGTGACATAGCTGCTAAAAACACAAATATCCCAGCAGGCAGGACTACAACCAGTTGGTTTAATTACAAGGAAGAAGGTTGAGGGTAGACATCAGAGACTACATGAGATGTAAGCCAATAGAAGAAGCTTCCATATGAAATGCTAAGTTCTTTTTAGCTAAAAGTCTTTAAACTGAAGCTGAGTGAACATCTGTCAGTCCAAGCACTGGATCTTTCCTGTAATGGTATATAGGAATGACTTTGGGAGATGGGGAAAAGAGATGCTGCCTAAGGAATAAAAAGATAAGGGAAGATAAGGCCACTACCCTACAAAGCGACCTTGACCATGTGTCCAAATGGTTGTGGAATTGGCAACTCCAAATATCGACTAATAAATGCTCTGTCCTACACATTGGCAATAAAAATCAGAACACCAAATACACATTGGACAGAAATTACCTTGTAGATGAGCCCCACTCTGTCAAGGACCTAGGAATACTCATCTCAAATGATGTACACCCCAAAGCCCACTGTAACAGGATTGCCTAAAAGGCATTAAGAGTTGTTAACCTAATTTTGTGAAGCTTTTTCTCCAGTAACATTGTATTGCTAACTAGGGTATACAAAACCTTTGCCATACCAATTCTTGAATACAACTCATCTGCCTGGAATCCACACTGTATATCAGACATTAATACTATTGAGCCGGTCCAGAGGTACTTCACAAGAAGAGTACTCCACTCGTCTACTCACAATAGAATTCTCTATGCCACCAGACTTGAAATTTTGGGCTTGGACAATCTGGAACTATGCCACCTGTGTTATGATCTAAGCACAGTACACACAATTATCTGCTACAATGTCTTACTGTCAATGACTTCTTCAGCTTCAACCTCAATAATACACGGGAAAACAATTGGTAGAAACATCAAAAGAGTGGTCAACACCTGGAATGCTCTACCTGAGTTCGTTGTTACATCCTCTAACCCCCACAGCTTCAACCTTAAACTGTCTATCGTGGACCTCACCCCATTCCTAAGAGTAAAGGAGGCATGCATAAGCGCACTAGTGTGCCTACCATCCCTGTCCTACTGTCACATTTATTTGTATTCATTTCTTTCATTCATTTCCATGTTTATATTTATACCTGCGATCTTGTACATGTTTGACAAAGTAGTAAATATAAATACAAATACAAGATATAGCCCACAGTGCATAAGAAAGAAATTCACACAGGCACCTTCCTAACTTCTCAGGCCATAAAAGATTTGCACTATCAGACCTGCAAGATTACAATGAAATAGAATTAACTCATATATTTGTATTTCCTATCTGATGTAAGATTTCTAGATCATAAAGATGAAAGGTCACTTTCGTCTCTATGATTCTACAAAGTACTATGATTATCTATTATATATGTACCACTGAAAGTCACATTAGGACAAGCAAATACATTGTTTTTGCTATTGTGCTAGTTAAGATAAATACATAAAATAGGATTTGAAATCACTGAGTAAGGTAATTCAGCCCTTAACCATCCATAGTTTGAAATCCACATGGAGGGAAAAAACTAGACTCATTTATCCTCAGATACCAATATACCTATGGACTCTGGCTATACCGACTAAAATAAAGACAACCTGATAATGTTGACAACCTGGTGATGACTTGCCTATGCCTGATCTATAGATATCTTGCTTGAAAAATTAAGCATTCTATTTAAGTAAAAATTGAAAGATGAATTCTATCTTTACCATAAAATACCACTATACATTTCATTGTAGTAGGTATTTTTTTTAAAAAAGGTTTTGTAATACAGTTTTGCCAATCTTGCTGCCATTTTTGTTGTTTTAAGAAATTAAATTTCAACGAAATAACTCACATGAGCATATTTCTCACATTATTGCAGGGTATATCATGGGTAGATCAATTGTTTTATAGGCTAAATTTTGAGTTGATAAAGTTAAGTCAGGATTGAAAATGAGACTTTTGGTTTATGACTATAAAGATGCAAGGCAACAGAAATATATCAAACATATGTTTTCAAATGAAAACCAAATGTTTTTTAAACTCCCTCAGGATCTTGACCAGAAAAACTCATGATTAGAATAAACTAAGCTAATGATTAGAATTTTTGAAAAATGTAGAGATGAGGAGAAAAAGCAAGGAAAGAAAATGTTTAAATAATTGCAAATAAATATATGTTCTGAGTCACGTTTCCAGAAGGTTTTTTTTCCTGTGATTCAAAGAGTTCTGGCTGAGAATATGGAGATTTTGTACTTTAACAAGAACAAGATAAATGGCAGATATTGGAGAAATCTAATGTGATTTAGCTAAAATGCTTTTAGTAGCTTAAGTAGAAATTGTAAGTCAGGCACATGGAACTTCATTCCAACTTAACAGAGATTTCCCAGAGCTGCACATCAACAAAATAAATAAAAATTGTGTGTGTGCATGTGTGTGTGCGTGTCTTTTGGCATATAGTATCTAACTGAATTGCCAAATAGTTTGTAACTGAAGCCTCTGCCAAGCAAAACATGGACACGTGCTTTGACAGTAAATGAAACCAAAGTAATCATCCATCATTTCGGAAGCCAAATCCTAACTATTCAAAAGCCTAGACTGAACAGAAGGCAGTTATCATACTTATCACTATGAATAATTGCTAAATTTCAAAGTATTAGGATGAGGAGGGGTGACAAATAAATGACATTATAGATACCATATTTGTTTATAAAATTTTTCTTCCTTCATCTAGCATTCTTTAGTTTCATCAATTTTTATTTTGAATGTTACATAGTTGCCTTTCATTCGCTGAATGATAGAAACTGCTAATTCCTGAAAGATATGTCTTTTATATCAAAATCAAACAAAATTCTTTCATAGTAATAAATGTGTTTGTCTTTAATGATCCTAATACTGCAGAACTTTATGGAAAGTTCTTTAAAAAGAACTAAATTTGTTTGTGGGGTTTTAAATTTGGCCACCTTATCTAATATTTTTAATATGGTTTTAATTTTTGTATTGTATGTATTTATTCTGGCTGTTCACCGCCCTAAGTCCAGTTGGGAGAAGGGCAGTATACAAATTTAATAAAACTAAACTAAACTAAACTAAAAAGTCCCAAAACTTGCTTTTTGTTTTAAAACAGGACTCAAGATTTTTATCTCTTGTTATAAAGATTTTAATGTTTTTGTGGGGTGGAGGAGAATTAATTACCCTGGAGGGACAATATGAGGTTTTTAAAATAATTCATAGCGACATCATCAAATTAAAAAACCCTATTAACCCTAGCAATCCCATCTACTCATCCAAATGGCAACATGTTCCACATAGACATATTAGACATTATGATAAAATATCATGGGTTAGCAATATCATGAAACAGCCTAGCAGTTTGTTTAGAAATGTGTGTCTTAGCCCAGAGAAAATGTAAATTGAGATAATCTGAAGAAGCCTGAGGAGATAGTTTGCTTTCTGGAAATGGATGTTTTAGGTCCAATCTGACACACCGTAGCTGTCATTTGGTGATATTGTACACGACATAGTCTTAAAATATCAGATGTGTCCATCAGTCAAAACAGGTTGGAGAACTTTAGATTACATTCTTTTATCTCCAGAGTCATTTTCCACAGCTTTACAGCAACAGGAGCTGACTAATCTTTAATTGTTTCTGGGCAGCACAGTAATTAATGGCAGACAGAATTTGATCCCAAGCCCAGACATATATCACCAAGCACTGCTATACATTTCCCTCTTACTTTCAGCCATCACAGCCTATTTTGGCTGAATCCTCAGCTATTAGCTATAAGCTCCAAATTTTCACATTATTGAGAGAAAAATGGGGCAGCATGTCCATCTATAATGACAGTAGAAAAGGCCATAATTCACTATGAACTTGAGAGAGAGAGAGTAGTTCCAGTTCCTTGCAATGCCCTGGTCAGTCAAAACATTTTATAAATGTTTGATTTGATCAAAATTTGATTTGATCAAGCTTTTATTAAACAATTGCACTGTCAAGAATGACAGCATGGTACGTTTATTTTATCTGTTTTATATAACCCTTAATAAATGATTAAATACCAAAAAGGGGGAGGGGATTTCAGGAAGGTGAACTAAGAATTCAAACACCACATAAAGTTTTTGAAGAGATTTTCCTGTATACTTAAAGTATGCGTATATTTCATCCCACCTAAATTTTATCACCCAGAATAACTGCATAACATTATCAAAATAAATAAAAAGAATGATAAAATAGGCAAAAGAAATCATAGATATTGCTTAAATCTTGCATACTGTAGATTAAGTAGCCAACAGAATTAACCATAGTGAGAAAGAGGAAAAATATGACTATGCTGCTATTCAGGTCCTGAGTTTGTTGCAACTCAAAAATCTCTTTTTTTTAAAGTATTAAAAAGTGTTCCGTAATAGGCCTTTGAATAATGAACTATTGCTGCTGATGACATTCTGCCTCCAGTTTTCCACAATCCCTCTCAGAAAGCCAAGCTCTAAGCTTTTCTTTTCTTTTTATTGGATCTTTAAAGGACAAAATATTTCAGTACAGAGGCATGTATTATCCCATGTATTAAAGTGGAATTGCTGTAATAGATAATGACACAACTGTTTCAGGATCTAAAATGTAGTGTGATGTAAAGGCAGCAAGTGGGTACTATATAATATAATGCTGCAATCGTCTCTTATATTTATGGAGGGAAAATACACTTGTGAGACTGCCAGCTTCAAAAGTATCAAAATACCATGTTTTGCCTTCAGCCCAATGCACCTTTACTTAGGCTGTGAGAGGGACAGGCTGTGTGTTCTTCCTCTTCTGGCAGCAAGTACTTGACGTCAACCTAAATTGAAGGATTTCATAATCATAATCCAAACTTTTGTTAGTGACTGCGGCTGAAGGTATTTAACCTAAGGTTGTTTAAAAAACAAAAAAGAAAGCAAGAAGGGGATAAGTAACAGTAAGCAACAAAAGCAGGACCGGTTATGATCTGAAAAAGTTCACAAAAGGCAATGAAATTTTAAACTTTTTTTTTCATGATATGTTGCTCAGCCAGCATACTTACTGTAAGTGGGGTCTGAACTATAAAACAAAGAACCGTGGCATTTTAAAATTTTAAAACATATGTAAAAGAGAAGCATTAAATGAAAATTTAGAAAAGTGAAAAATTAGGGTAGTAATAGATAGGATAACGAAGCAAAAATCTGTGGGGCCTGAAAATTTGAGATTTTGTTTATAAAAAGGCTAGCACAATTAAGGCTATCAACTCTGAGCTGCAAAAATTCTGCTCTAGTGATCTTCTGGATTTTTGCATCCAAAACTGGTAGTTGCAAATATGACTGGAACTAAGCAATTCACCAAACAGTGCCAATACTATTTTCTAGAAGACAAATTACAGTTGTTATTTACATTTGCATAATGTCATCACATCAGAATACCTTGCACCATTTTAGATTTGGTGTTTTTTCTAAGTAAAACCAAAATAAAAATCCTTTAAAAAATGTTAAATGCTTCTTTTAAATGAATAACTGCATATACTGTATACTGTATATGTATACTATACTGTACCCTGTTTCCCCCAAAATAAGACATCCTCTGATAATAAGCCCAATCAGGCTTTTGAGTGCATGGCAATAAGGCACACTTATTTCAGAGTTCAGAAAAATATAAGACAGGGTCTTATTTTCGGGGAAACTGATTCCAGTTATTCTGGATTATTCTTAAATGTCTTCATTCAAAGTAGACACTATTGAAACATATATTTTTTCTAATTTATTCTCCAGCTATTTGAAATATTGGTCAAGTTCTTACTAATTGACGGTATGATTACTTTATTTTCACTTAGATGTCATCTAAACTAGCTAGGTTTGTAAGTCATGGTTGAATTTACTTGTGAACTGAACCAACTGGGATTTACTCAATAATTTTAAGAAATGGTTACTAAGTGTAGAATGGATCATGAGAACCAGACCTGGACTAAATAAAGTTCTATTGGCAATCATCAACAACCAAATATTCACATATTTGAACATATGACAGAAGCATGTGATGTACTAAAAATTATTGTGCTTTGTAAAAATTGAAGGAAATTAAATAAGAAAAGTTGCAAGACATGCAAGACAAATGAGCAAATGAGATTACTGGAATTTCATTGGAAAAGCAAATAATAATTATTAACTGTAAAATATATTTGTCTACAAAGTTATCCAGAATCAAACTTGATGGTGCCTAAAATGGCATCTAAATAATTACATATTAAGCAATGTGTGATTTCAAGTGTGAATGAAATATATTTAAATAGCCCACATTCTTCAATCATAGACATCTTCTAAATATCCATACTTATTTTATAAGCCTGTTAAATTAGACATTAACATTGCTTGATCACAATATATTACTAAGAAATGTAGAATAAACATCTGACCAGTCATCTTTGCATGCATACATATTCCATTGTCCTACCAAAATATCCATTCATAAACAGGGCCTTTTCTTAAAGGATTTTGTACTAAAACACTGATTTAGTCATGGTGGCACAGTGCTTAGAATGCAATATTCCAGACTAGCTCTACCCATAGCCAGAAATTCACTCCTGACCTGTTGACTCAGCCTTTCATTCTTACGAGATGTGTAAAATAAGGACCCAAATTGTTGGGGGCAATATGCCGACATTTGTAAACCATTCAGAGTGCTGTAAAGCCCTATGGAGACATATACAAGTCTAAATTCTACTGCTTATTGCTACTTTAATTTCTAATGAATCAAGAAACAAAAAATGTATTAGCAAAACTAACTGAAGTGCAGAATTTGCTACGTTTATGTGAGAGATTTTGCTAAAAACCGCAGATCCGCTCTGGATTCAGCCTCAGAGGAGACACCCACAAATCTCTGCATTATCCAGATGTCATTTCAATGACTAAAATCTAAGGGAATTCATAGTTCATTCCATTTAAATGAAAATTATATTTGTTCCAAATACCAGACAAAGAAACCCTTATCTTTATTGCAAAAAAAAACCAAAACTCTTTGAAGCACTGCCTTTTTATCAGGCAGTATTTTGTATGTGGTCAGTTTTCTATTTGGAACTATTGAGAATGAGCAAGAAAAATGAGATTTGTGATTGGGTGGTCATGTATCATCTGATTGAGTGCCAAGCATATGTTTAATTTAAATTATGAAGAAAAAATGACAGACTTTAAAGGTAAATCCATTAGAAATAGGAATGCATAAAACTAAAAATTTCAGTTTAAATTTCACCAGTAGTGGGTTTCAATTTTGGCCGCTACTGGTTTGCTCATAGGTGCTTGCACGCTCTTGTGCGCAACGCTTCTGCACATGCACCCAGAGACATCTGAGTGGGTGGGCGGAGCCTCCCACCACCACCACTACCAGTTCGCTGATCTGGGGCGAACCAGTAGCAACCCACCACTGAGTTTCACAATTAACTTCTGAATATTTTGGAGTTCATAAGTTCAATAGACACAATTTTTAAAGAATTGTTTGCTACTATTGATACATGGTAATTTCATTGGCAAGTGCCCCTTTGTGCACTTTCCCCTAAGATATTCATAGTCATGTTCATTAACATTGCCAAACAGGTACAGATACAGTATAGTAGTAACTGTGAGAGGGATCTTGGAGTCCTAGTGGACAACCATTTAAATATGAGCCAGTAGTGTGGGGCAGCTGCCAAAAAAGCCAACACAATTCTAGGCTGCATTAACAGAGGGATAGAATCAAGATCATATGAAGTCTTAATACCACTTTATAATGCCTTGGAATACTGCATTCAGTTTTGGTTGCCACAATGTAAAAAAATGTTGAGACTCTAGAAAGAATGCAGAAAAGAGCAACAAAGATGATTAGGGGACTGGAGGCTAAAACATATAAAAAAGGTTGCTGGAATTGGCCATACCTAATTTAATGGACAGAAGGACTGGGAATAACATGATCGCAGTGTTCCACTATCTCAGGGATTGCCCCAAAGGGAGCACCTGAGGGCAGGACAAGAAGAACAGAAACGAATCAAAAAGAGAAGCAACCTAGAACTAAGTCCAAATTTCCTGACAGTTAGAACAATTAATCAGTGGAACAACTTGCCTCCAGAAGTTGTGAATGCTCGGACGCTGCAGACAACCATTTCTCTGAAATGACATAGGGTTTCCTGCCTGAGCAGGGGATTGGACCAGAAGACTTCTAAGGTCTCTTCCAACTCTGTTATTCTATTCTAAATTAAAAACAATGTGAATTTTTATGAGATTTAATGGTTTTCCCCTTAGACTAAAAGTGCCAAAGCCATACAGTTGATGCAAAGTCTCTCATATCCTTAAACCTCATAAAATAAGCCAGGAAATTGTGAGATAAAGCCAAAGCATGTTTCTTTCCCTTTATTACTTGAATCTATAAACCAGATTAGATTTACAGTTTAGTCTAATGATTAAGGCACCAGCTACAAATAGAGAGCTGTAAGATCTAGTCCCACTTTAGCATAAAAACTTCAGTAACTTCGGGCAATTTACTTTCTCTCAGCCCATATGGTAGTTGTAAAGAAGATAGGAAGAGAATGGAGCATTAAGTATATATGCCCCATTGAATTATTTGTAAAAATAATAAAGATGAGATGATAGATAAATAAATAATTCCATGCTACTACTAATACCTTCCCAAGTTTAGTTTAAAACTTATAAAATATGAATGATGATTAATACTGTCAGATGCTGCATGTCTATAAATTGAAGCTAAGCTAAAGTGTGACATTTTATTCTGCAGGTAAACAAGAACTATAGTTTTATATATAAAATAGTTCTAAAAGGTTGCCAATTTAACATCCCAGGGATGATGTTGTAAATCGTGTTACTAAATTAGCCAGAAGTCCCTAAACTATTAAAAACAACTCTCCTAAAGAACTGTACTACAGTATTTATTTATTTTATTTATTTATTTTGTCAAGCACGTAATAGGTAAGTATAAACATAATTATGAATACATGAAATGGATACATATAAAAGGACAGGGACAGTAGGCACGCAGGTATGCTTATGCACACACCCTTTACGGACCTCCTAGGAATATATAGCATTATATATACAGTATACTGAAAGGGACATTGATATCTAATGTCAAGGTATTAAAAACACTGGAAGAAACAGCACCTTGACTGGACACAAAATGCTGACTGACTCTTTCTCTTTCTTTACATCTTTTGTGAGGTTGAAGAAAAGCACAAAACCTCTCCCACAAAAGCTCCAAATGAGACTTCATAGCGAAAAAAGATTCTTTCAGGGATTTAAATCTATATTTTTGAAAATGTTTAGTATCTGGTTGTCATGTATGGGTCAGTCAATCGCTTTCAGCCCAACCAACCCTCACAGGGTTGTTGTGCAGAAAATAAGAGGATAGGATGTGTTAGATATGTTCAACATCATGGGTTGTATGTAAAAATAATAAAAACTGGATACAAATAAATAAACAAAAAAAAGTCACCAAATCATAGCAAATTTTTCTTAAAAGTGTTCCAAAAATTAATGTGATGTGGTAGTAGGAAATGCTTACCTTATAACTGCAAATGGTCCAGTTAATGCAAACCTCTTTCATTATACCTCATAAAATAATCTGGGAAATTGCAGAAGGAAAGTGAGAGTGGTTAAGGCTTTAATTTGACAAGAAGGATCCAAGTCTTTGATCTAATGGTTTTGTGTTAATAGATGAAGTCCCAGTGGCTAATATTAATTGCCATCTCCTAGTTGCATTTTTTGAACAATTTATAAGTCATTCCAAAAAATGACTATGATGTAAATTTGAACACATTCCCTGGATTTCTAATTCCCAGTTTTCTTTATGTCATCCAGGAAAGAGATATTCTGCTTTTTGTTTGAAAGACAAGATACAACAAAATAAAATGCAGTTTTTTCAACCTTTTTAAAAGCCCAACTGTGAGGGTAATTTTCCTATTTTTGGTTGGTTCTTTAATACTTGATTTTCCAAGGCTCAGGATGATATCTAGGTTGCAGGTAAATCCGACTATCAGATACTTTATTTTCACTCATTCATGTTTGAATGAGATTTGTCTGAAATGGGATTTGTCCCCATCTACTGTACCACGTGCCAGTTTTTCATTCCAGCAGGAAAAAGCTTAAATATTCTTCTCTTTCAGGAATACAGGTAGACCATTCAAAGTTACAGTGGCACTGAAAAAAATGACTTATGACCGTTTTTCACACTTACAAGCATTGCAGCATCCCCATAGTCATGTGATCAAAATTCAACTGGCATATATTTATGACAGTGTCCTGGGGTCATATGATCACCTTTTGCAAACTTCTGACAATTAAAGTCAATGGGGACATCTATTCATTTAACAAATGTGTTACTAACTGAACAGCTACAATGATTTACTTAACCGTGGCAAGAAAGGTCATAAAATGGCAGGAGTGAAATGCTCCCAGTTCGGACCAGATCACCCAATCCAGTAGCGATGGTGGCGGGTGGTTCAGAGAACTGGTAGCAAAAATCCCTGCCCCCTTCATGCCCAGCTGAGCCGCGTGATCATCAGAGGCTTTTTTAATTATTTTTAAAAGCATTTTTTTTACAACCTCTTCGGCTGAAAAAATGCTTTGAAAAGTTAAAAAAAAGCCTCTGATGATTGCGCAGCTCAGCTGAGATCATCAGAGGCTTTTAAAAGCATTTTTTCTGCAACGTCTTCGGCCAAAGAGGTTGTAAAAAAATACTTTTAAAAGCCTCTGACGATCCCAGATGAGTTGCCTGATCGTCAGAGGCTTTTAAAAGCATTTTTTACAACCTCTTTGACCACGCCCACTCAGTCACATTACCCCCCTCCCCACCAAGCCACGCCCACAGAACTGGTAGTAACAAATTTTACATTTCACCACTGGACAAAGGTTATTTAACACCTGTCTTGTTTAGCAATAGAAATTTTGGGCTCAATTGTCATTATAAATCAAGGACTACCTATAGTAAGTGTATGCTGGAAGTTACCACAATATTATCTCCTTATCTTCTTAAGTACCTAAATAAAAATAAGGCCTACCAATATCTCCTTGAAAAATAAGCATATACTTCATATGTAGCACATCTGGAAGAAACATTTAAAACCACCTTTAGTTTCTAGACATCTATTTGACCTAACATATTTGGACTGTTAAAATCCAGAGCAGCAAAGAGATACAGAGAAATACACTGTTTTCTGTTAACTAATGGTTATTCAGCCAGTTTGGTCTAGTGGTTAAAGGATCAGACTAGAAACCTGGGAACCATGAGTTCTAGTCACAGTCATAACTCAGCTATGACAACTGCCTGGGCAAGTCTGGGCCAGTCACACTCTGTCAGCTCCCCTCACAGGGTTGTTATTATAGGGAAAATAGGAGGAGATAGGTCTGTTGGACAGATTTGCCACCTTGAGTTATTTGTAAAAATTATAAAGGTAGAACATAAATAAATAAAATAACTTTATTAATTTGCAACTCAGTGCAGTCTAATAAAAGCACAGAGACTAACATTTCATTTTCCATCCTATTATGCTATCTTGTTCTTCTATAGAAGGGTATCCTTTTACTAGAGGTTTGTAAGCGGCATGTAATTGCCCACTGGCAATTATATAGCTATAAATAATGGACTACAGTATTTAATACTGTTGATTAAGAGATGTAATGCAAATAATATATACTTCAACATTCTGTTTAAATTTCTGATTGGTATAATATTCATAGTTTACATATGAATAGTAAACAGAAATTGCCTTTGGAAAAAAATGTTTCATAGTTTCTGTAAATGTGTTTTCAGAAGAAAGAATATGGAATAAAATCCATATTTGGTGCCCTCTACTGACCAAATCAATGTTTTTCATGTAGTCTCAAAGTAAAAGGCTTCTTTTTGGTTGTTACTTTTAGTGATGCAAATTATTTATCTGATGATTTATATTTCAGTGACTGGCAGTACAGCAATGTCAATTCAGGCCTGGTTTAATACAAGGTAATTCATAATATGGTCTATTTGGTTTTTGCAAGTGATTTATAAATCGTGGTTATAGGTTGGCATATTATGTGATCCCAGCCTATTGAAATTGTTCTATTAATGATAATTAAATGAACAGATTAGTGTGATGACCAACATAACATATTGTTAGAATGATAACATAAGCGTTTTGATGATGTCAGGGTCAGTGGGCAGAACCTCCCGCCGGTTTTACTACCGGTTCTATAGGACCGGTGACAACTGGGTGCAACCCACCACTGGACAAAATCAATACTTTCAATAGGGATTGTACTCACAAATATATACAATTCCATTTTTATGACATTGAAATTCCTAAATTTGGGGCAGAGTTGGGGTGACTGAGTCAGGGAAGAGTCAGGGTAGAGCCAGAGCAATATGTGTATGTATCTGTATGTGTGCTCGTGTTTGTGTGTGTGTGTTCTGTCACTTATATAAATCATTCTATATTTTAACCTGTCTTTAATCAAGAAGAGAAGCAACTTAGAACTAAGGAGAAATTTCCTAACAGTTAGAATAATTAATCAGTGGAACAACTTGCCTCCAGAAATTATAAATGCTCCTATACTAGAAGTTCTTAAGAAGAGATTGGACAACCATTTGTCTGTAAGGATTCCTGCCTAAGCAGGGGGGTTGGACTAGAAGACCAAGGTTCCTTCCAACTCTGTTATTATATTCTGTTCTCAAATTAAACAAAAAGCTGTTGCTGTTAATTTCTATTGAAATAAGCAAATGTCAATATGCACACTGAAATGGGTTAAATGTCTTTGGTCTCCTCAGATCAGTAGTGGGTGCCACTTGCCTTCGCTACCGGTTTGGAATCGGGAGCGTGTGTGTGTGCTCGTTTCACTCATGCTTGGCGCTTCTGTGCAAGCACGAGTGAGCAGAGCATCTGTGATGACGTCCAGGTGGATGGGTGGAGCCTCCTGCCGCTGCCACTACTGGTTCACCCGAACCGGGGTGAACTAGTAAAAACCCACCACTGCCTCAGATCTGCAAGAAATTCTGGAATTGTAATTCCTGGCTAGATAGCATTCTAGATACAAATAAATTAATGATTTTAAACTTTCTTAAAATTCTTGAAGAGGTCATAGCAACATAATAAAGAGTTATATAATCTCCAGTTCAACACATAAATATGGAATATTTAGGTCCAATACTAAGAGGGAAAAAAACAGGAAAAAATGGGGATGGAGTTATGAGAACCATAAAAGATATTTATAGAACTGGCATCAGATTGAGGTATCTAATCTAGTTTGTTTCTAACATTGAAAATATCAATATTCAATTGACATTTCATATTGAGGGCACTGTACCTTCACATTTGTTGAATTGGTACCTTGGTACCAAATGTAGAATAAGAACAGTCTGTTGTGTTTAGTTACTGAAGCAATTATCTCCTTTCTATGAAACATCAGTTCCCTTATTAACAATATCACTCTTATAGATCAAACTTGTGTGCTTTAATAACTGCTAACCATATGCTATGGTGAAGTTCTTTTGTTCAATAGGCAGTACTATCAAATGATTAAACATTAGAGTTATAGAGATATTGCCAATGCAAACTTCCTTTTAAGCGATCCTTAATTTTTAAGAGTAATTAAGTGTTCAGTTACTTAAAAAGTACCTAAGATAGGGATATTCAAACTCTATAGTGCCTAGAGACCATCAAAATGCTAAATCATTCATTTTTATTTCAAATTTTATTACAGCCAAAACTCAATAAACATTATATAACATATAAAACGTGTATATCAGTTATATGCAGACACAGTTTGTATGAATGCTTATGAATAAAATTATTGATTATATTAGGGCTAGGTTTTGGCAAGAGATGAATATTTCACTTACTTTAAAAAAATATTTAAAGATAGTACAAACTAAACTGAGAAAGAAAAGAAACACAAAAAGGGAATAGAACTGAGAAAGAAAAGATGAAAAAAGAACGAAGAAGAAACAACTTTCAATCTTTATCACAAATACAAACTTAGGGATCTTTGGTGTCCTCTGAACTTGCTAGTTTTCTTACATATGCTTTATTACCCAAACTAAGTAACATCATCAGTGCTAGTAAGAAGTGGGGTTTGCTTTCAGTTTGTATTCTAATGACTTGCCATATCAGTGTTGGGGGCGTGGTCTTAGAGGTTCTTTGGTCGGGCTGTTTACTGTTAGCTTATTTGGCAGTTTCTTGATAGTCTACTTTTTGATAGATGGTCTGAAGTTAATTTTAGAATTAATTTACGCTTATCTGGATGCTGATTGCTGGTAGAGAGATGTTTTGTTCTTTTTGTTCTTTTTTTATTTCTTATCTCTTTTGTATATTATGTCTAGATATTATTTATGTCTATGTATCTATTAATGGCTAATTTGTCAGAGTGCCAGGCTTCTAGAAATTTCCCAGCAGTTTTGGAGTTGGCTTGGTATAGGATACTGACAGTTTTCCAATTGAAACTATGATTAAGTCTGTCTATGTGCTGTGAAATTAAGGAATTTTCATCATTTCCTCTGACTGCTAACTGGCATTTATTGATCCATTCTTCTTCTGCTTGTTTGCCCTACATAGTGGCTATTGCAGTTATTACATTGCATGTTGTAGATGACTCCCACTTTTTCTTCTGGGTCTGCTGGATCTTTTGGCTTACTTAGTTTCAGAGGGCTTTAGTTGGTTTATGTGCTGCACCAATTCCATGTCGTTGTAGTAGTCTGTTTGTGGTTTCTGAGATGTTCTTGATATATGACTGAGCTACAAATATTATCCTTTGTAAGTACAAACTTACTTCATCCTCTATAGGGTTACATGCAAGTATCTCTTCTTCCCATCCCTTATTCACACACAAATATATATAAATCATTAGCATTTTGATACAAGTATCAACAAAAAGTCCATAAATCATTCTCAGAGTTCTATAGAATCATGTCTCATTTTAACCTTGGTCAAACAAACTAACTTTGTACTCCTTCATTTTGCTTCTAACAATCTTGATCTTTAATTCATTTAGATATTGTCATAGAATTTGTTCTCTCAATGTTTATTTTTCTCATTATAAAGGCTTCTTTGAGGATTTTAGCAGATCTCGTCTGTATATCCAGTATGGAGAATTACTGAATGTAATTACTAAACTACATTCTCTTGGCTTATCCTCTGTATTTCTACTTTTTTAACTGTCAGCTTTATCTGATAGTCCTATTTTTTAAAATTTTCCTATATTTCAACAATTTCTTGCTCTTTATTCTCTTTGACATCAGTCATTTCTTCTTTATCTTCTTTTGGAAATACCGTTCGTCTTTGCTGACAAGTTAGCTGCTAATTTCTGTCACCATTCTTCAAACTGGCTCCATAAAAGCATTATGGAACTTTATTCCACCACCACAAAAATGCTTAGAATGATGCTTCTTGGAAGATCTTCTTAGAATCAGCAGCTTTGAAGAGCAGCTTCTATGTTGTAGCATAAGTTACCAGAGTCTTTTAGCTATGGATATGTTTTTTAAAAATTGTCAAAAAAATAAAATAACCTCTGCCATTAGACATTATATTGCTCCACTCCATTGTCACTAGGAATAAGTCTATCCACCTTGCTGCTTGTTGGCTTTTTCTTCTCTTTCCTTCTACTTTTCTCGGCTTTACTGCATTTTGCAGAGAATTGGGCTTTAGCTTTAATGTGTTCAAAGTAGGATAATTTGAGTCTGATCATTTGTAACTTAAGTGAGAACTTTGGCTTGATTTGTTTGATGATATATTTGTTGTCTTGGCTTCCCATGATATTCTTTAGCACCAAATTTCAAAAGGGTCCATCTTTCTAGCTGGCTTTTTCAAAGTCCAACTTTGACTTCCATAAAATATTGCAAAGAATTCCATTGCTTGCACTGTGTCAAAGTGTGATGCGGTCCTTTTGAATTGGAGATACATTTTGACAAGGAAAAACAGGACAGTAAAGACCTTTAAGTTTTTTTCTTTTATTGTTTATAGTGAAGTTCTTTACAATTGCCTATGGAGATTCTTAGTCATCCAGGTTATGCTTGCCCCAAAGGTGTTTTTTCAAGAGCAACTGGTCTTTCTGGTTGTTCTTTGAAGATGTTTCACTTCTCATCCAAAAAGCTTCTTCAGCTCTTCAGCTCTTCTTCTTCTTCTTCTTCAGAGCTGAAGAAGCTTCTTGGCTGAGAAACGAAACATCTTCAAAGAACAACCAGAAAGTCCAGTTGCTCTTGAAAAAACACCTTTGGGACTCTTTACAAGTATTTACAACAGCTATGCACAATATAATTCCGGTGTTAATGGTGTAAAATTTCCTCCTAAATCTCCAGTAATACCTCTTTCATAAAAAAAAATCCAAATCCATGTCTTCCTAGTACTTCTTGGATGAAATGGTCAGGGACTTTTGGCCACTTAATGTGATTGGGGACACAGACTTTGATGATATATCTCAACAAAATTGGGGAGGAGGAGCCAAGATGGAGGTCTGGTAGGATATATGCTTCTCCTGCTCAGCTTTTTAGTTTTTATCCTGTCTTTTATT
>JANHZT010001748.1:97194-107542 GCA_032468215.1 Stegonotus admiraltiensis | reverse complement strand
AGCTGTCTTAGGAATTCTGGAAGGTGAAATCCACAGCGTGTGAAAGAGCCAAGTTTGCCTACCACTGATCTAGAACATCTCTTTTGAAAGTATTTAGTTTGGCATCTGTTAGTTATAATTATTATTAATTTTTTATCTTACTTTTTAAAGTGAACATACTTAATACTCTTTTTACTCTTTTCCCAGAAACAATAATCCTGTGAAATGAGGCTGAGGGAGAATAATTTTTAAATGTGCTGGTCCAAGATCACTCAGCCTGCTTTCGTTCCTAAAGCAGGTTTTCCTTACGGTTTCCTAGTTACTAGGCCAGCACTTAATCACTACACTAAACTGGTTTTCTAGTTATGGAACAACCTTATTCCAGGTAATAACATACATATAATAAGGTCCATTCTGGTTTGTACCAGAATCAAATAATCAGCTTCATATTTTCAAAAAAATTATTGGCCTTTGCCTTGGCATAAAGGCTGCTCCAATCAGATATGGACAAATCAGCTTTTGGTCAAATTGAAAGTCTCCATTTACACTTACTGTACTAGATTTGGCTTGGTGCCAAGTATGTTTGTTGAACAAATCACATAAACACAACATTCTAGTTTTCTACAATAATTGTTTAATAAACCGAAGCACAAAATGGCACATTATTTGAAAAATTCCTTGCTAATACTTTTCTACTTCTCTTTTTAACTTTTTCTTATAACAGCAGGACTCAAATACCAACCTCGTGGGTGGGATCAGGTGCACCCAGGTATATAAATAGGCATTCCACACCTTTCTTGTTCACACTGAAATTGAAATCTCTTCAGCTGTTGCTCTAAGAAGCAAGAGGGCAGGAAAGGTAAGGTTATTGCTGCTTGCGTAGCAAAGGTCCTATCTTTTTATGTTTGTAAGTCAAGTTACTTAATAATAAACAAAGGTAACAAGTAGAGCTATGATATTTAGATAATCCTGACATTCTTTTTGACAGGAAAAAAATCCATTTTAAACAGAGCTTTGCAAGTACACAACATATTTTTACAGCCAAGATACATTATTTTCAGTTATTTTCTTTCTCTTTCTAGTCTGCCAACAGCCCTTCCTTTATCGTGCTTTGATTTCCTGTTTGGCAAGGACAAATCCATTTAATTTCTTTTAAGGCTGCACTTGAAAGGGAATGGCTTCTGTGTTGTACAAAGTGGAAGTTTTATGTCTTTTCATGTTTCTTAGAAAGCTTGGAGGAAAAGAGGATTTTTCTCTATACAGTTTTCCCCCATTTTCTTTCTATTTGTATTTTTCTTACTATTACCATCAAACCACAATCTTCCACTCTCTAACTCCCATCATCCATTCAGTCTAACCATAGACCATGCTGGCTATTCATGATGCCTTATAAAAATGTCATGGTGGCAGACCCTAAAAACACTCAGGTAGGCATAGATTTTTAGATAGACACACATCTGTGCACACACATGCACGCATGCACACATGCACGCACACACACACACACACCCTATTTTTATTTCTCCTATGGGTTCAAAAATTAGATACAGGAACCTGGCATCCTACATTTTATCTTATTCCTCCTTCTAACCATTCCCATTTTGATTTTTCTGATATATGTGTTATTATACTATAGTTACGTCATTAAAAGCTTAGTCCAAGGCATGTTTATTCAAAGTTAAAAACTACTATTTGTAGCAATTTTGTCTCCTAAAAAAATAACAATAATCCCCAACATATCTGGAACCAGTTCTTCTGTATTGTAATTAAATCTACTTACAAATAAGTGATTTTGTCCTAGATATGGTTTTGGCTAGATCTAAGGCAATATTCCAGATGCCTAGATTTCAAATCCCAAAATTCTTCAGCCAGCTATCAAGGTATTAGACTACAATACTGTTGGTATCTCAAAATCAATAATTCATAATTAACTAAGGACCTACTGATTTCCATGAGTTTTATTCTGATTAAGTTTATATCCATCCCAATGTGCTAAATATAAAAGCTCAGAAATAGCATTTTGTTACCCTGTTCCTGGTGGCAAAAATTCTGATGAGAAGAATGCTAAATACTAGAATTATTAAATACCCAAGTTTCTGATTTTGAAAGTAACATGGTCCTTAGTAACCTTTACAGTCCTCAAAAGAATCAGGCTTGAACTAAATTTGGCAAGCAGACTAGGGAAATGTAACCTCCCTATGACTTATAAATTGATTTGCAAATCTAAAGGATAAGAGATGCTGAATTCTTTTAGCATCAACATTCAGCAAATTGTGTGCATGCTATTTTTAATAATCAATATTTTAAGTTATCTAATTATGCAATTAAATTAAAATAGAGTACATCTTCCTGCAAACAGTTTGGGGTAAATCTAGATAAGATCACCCTAAGGGGAAAAAATCAGTTTTCCATCTTGTGGCTTTGTAAAAATGTTGGGTTTAATCTGCGAACACATGGCAAAAAACTGGCTGGCACTTGTGGAGTTGACATCTGATGTATTTGGGAATACAAAATACAAAATGCAAGGTTACATTCCTATAAACAGGT
This sequence comes from Stegonotus admiraltiensis, assembly GCA_032468215.1. NCBI lineage: Eukaryota > Metazoa > Chordata > Lepidosauria > Squamata > Colubridae > Stegonotus > Stegonotus admiraltiensis. Next base: position 105,016 of record JANHZT010001748.1, on the reverse strand, counting down.
GAGTACAGTCGGTTTTAAATGTGTTTATTCTGTTTTAGGTGCTCTTAAATTGATTGATGGAGGAAATTCCCTGATAAACATGTAGAAAATGTTTTGCTTTACAATCAACTAATAGCAAATTCATCAGTAGTTTAGAGTAAAATTCAGAGTAAAAGAAGGAAGGGAAAAGGGCTGTTGGAAATTAAGCTTTGAAACCTATCCCTGTTCTTATACTTGGAGAAACAGATTGCTCCTTTATGGTGCTTTATGCTCCTTTATCCAATGAAGGAATTTAAAAAGGATTTTCATTCACTGTACATGACTTCTTCCTGTAAAGCTTATAATGAATATTATTGTGGATTCTACAATAGAAATATATTGAATACAAAACCCCCTGACTTTTACATTCTTGTTTAAAGTGTATATAAGCTTTACTACATAGATTTCAAGTGGTAATGTCAAAGTACATTTATCTCTAAATATCTAGTTTTTTTTCTATACTTCGTTGCTGTTATCCAATGATTGTTCAGATCTTTTAACTCTTAGTATATATCATACTAAGCCACAATGCATTTTGCTTTTAGTTTAGTATAACTAGTGAACTCAACATTTAATAAATGATTAAGAAACTTAATCTTAGAGTGAATCTCAGGTTAGAGTGATGCAAGAATCCAATCTGTAGTTCAAGTGTATAACTCACTAGTTGTGAGTACTCTTTTGCAGCTTTCAAATTCTATTCCCCAAAAGGCAGAAGGAAGGAAGGAAGGAAGGAAGGAAGGAAGGAAGGAAGGAAGGAAGGAAGGAAGGAAGGAAGGAAGGAAGGAAAGATACTTGGGAGGAAATTCATTAAGTTCCTCAGTGCTCAGCTCCAAAGAAACACACATAGACTTCTGTTGTAAATTTGCCTAGGTAGTCAGTTCCTCTCTAAATAGAGAAATTCTATACCAGTGCATGAGATTTAAATCATCTTTTCTTTCTTATGTTTTGTTACTATTGTTCTTTTCTTGTAGTATTTTGTCCCATTGCTTTTCAAGTATATCCAGACTAATGCTTTCTTTGCTCCTTAGCTTTCACAATGGAAAAAAACATAGCCTCCATCCTGATTTTGGTTCTTGCTGTCTTGAATACACTGGCTAAAGAAACTACTACTAAAGATGGAAGAAAAGACCCCAAAGACCCCAAAGAGACCCATCCTAAACTTCCACAGACTCTTTCAAGAGGTAAGGCTGTGTATTTTATACCAATAATCTCAGTTGTTAATCAGACATGTTTATTTTTAAGAAGCAAAATAATTTCTAATATTATTTATCAGTTATTTTCCTTCAAATAATTTTCAACAGACAGAATATTATGTAATTTAAAATCAATTTTAAAAAATCCAGCATGCCTAACAAATATTAGATCAGGGGATAGATAGTTTACATTGTTTTTCAACCTTGGCAACTTTAAAATATGTGGACTTCAGTTCCCAGAATTCCCTAGTCTACATATCTTAAAGTTGCTGAAGTTGAAAAACACCGATCTACAACATGAAAAGAATCTTGTGTCTCAGTGTGGACAATATAAAATGGAAATAAAGCCATTCCAAGGATCTAATGACTAATGGAATATGATCTGAGGAATATATAGCTATTTATACATATTTATTTGAAAGTTATTTCCATTAAGTTAATAAGGTTTGAATTAATTGAATAATCTGCTATATTGCCTAGAGCTGTTAGGAACTGGAGTGTGTGATCCAAGGGCAGTGTTTGCCTATCTTTATAACTTTAAGATTTGTCAATTCCCAGAATGTCAAAGAAAAGTAGATATTGCACAAACAGCTTCCTCTAAAAAAATGAATTCAAGTGTTAATCATGTATCAGTCTGGAGGGGGGGATTAACAGCCTTTAGACATAATAATTATTAGAAGCTAATAATTCACTCCATGTTTATAAACTTCTGAATTCATATTAATAAATGAATTCAAAGAAATGCTTGCTGTTAACCCATATCATCAAAAATAGTTCCTTAAAACATGGGGAAATGCTTGGATTAAATGTATGATGTGGTAGAGCTACTATGATATTTGTTCAGATTTGAATGAAGTTATATGAAGTTTATGATTGTTTTCAACAATGACATACTTAAACTAAATTCCATTTGTCATTTATTTTCAGGCTGGGGTGATAAACTAATCTGGACTCAGACTTATGAAGAAGCTCTTTTTAAATCCAAAACAAGGTAAAGTAATCCCTTCTGCAAGTCCTACTCATTGATTTATGAAAAATAATTTGACTTCCAGTCAAATTTTCATATTTTCAGTATATCCAGTAAAATAAAATATTTCAATTTCTTTTAGTATATTTCAACAAATGATATTGCACATTACCATTATATCACTGTCTCTTTTTTGTTTATGCTCTTTCAATCTTATGGAAAAGAATTTGCTTTCATTTTTTCCACCCGGAAAGATAAGAACAATTTAGGGAAATTCTTATGGGTGGGTTGCCATATGATCTTGCCCTAACTTTTCTTTCTTCCTTCCTTCCTTTCATAATATAATCACCATTACAGCAGTTTTCAGCTTTCCCAGGTTTCCATATTTCAGTTAAATCCAAGAACATTACATCATGAGGAAATTTATCTTGCAGAGCTTCTATGGATCACAAAGCAACAGGAAATAGACTTCACACTAATAGACAAACTATTAAGCAGCACTATAGAACTTAACCACTTTTTTTTAACAGTAAAGTCATCTCACAAAACCACAGATTTGAGATCCTTTCCAGACACATTCTAATTCTCATCTCCCCCATCAACATAATCCATTGGTTATGCCAAATACACTGATGGAAATTGAAGGCCAATGCAGTGGGACATGTTTAATTTAGAGAAGTTAGATAACTGAAGTTGTTTTATGGACCACTTTTTCTTTTACAGCAACAAGCCTATAATGATCATCCACCATTTAGAAGAATGCCCTCATAGTCAAGGTACTGTTGTTTTAACAAATGAGATTTGTATCCCATCTAGCAAAATTAATTACTTCCTCCCATCAGAAGTTTTAATTTAGTAATTAAAAGATGAAAGACATAACTAATTTGAATAAAAGGTTTTGTAGCAGCCATGGTAATTAGAAATGAAGTGTTATGATTTGTAAAGAACAATGTTAATCCTAATCATATGTATATAAAAGAAAAGAAATCCAAGTTTTAAAATCCAAACACAATTATTGTGATAGTTTTAAGTATTTTTCTTTAAACCATTTTTATGCTTAATTTTTATAATAACGTATGTGTGTGATTTTGAGTCAGTTTTTGACTGAACTAGTCCCTGCAGTTTGCTTTGCAAGATTTCAGAAATGGTTTGCCATTGCCTACTTCCTAGGGCTAAGAATGAGTGACTGGCCCAAGGTGACCCAACTAGCTTTGTGCCTAATGCAAGTCTAGAACTCAGTCTTCCAATTTATAGCCTGATGTCTAAACCACTACAAAATTGGTTCTCCTCAATAGTATTACTTCTTCATTTTATATTGAGATATACCAGACATTAGTTTACAAGTTTGGCCTGATTTGTACTATCAATTGATATATAACATTTTTCTATACATTTTTTTAAAAATAGCTTTTATAATTATTGCTCTGTTTTAGCACTGAAGAAGGTATTTGCTGAACACAAAGAAATACAGAAAATGGCATCAAGCTTTGTTCTTCTTAATATTATTGTAAGTTTTCAGATGATGTTTGAATTATTATATCTGGATATAATTTTACACAAGGCATTTTACCAAAATGAAAATGAGCTGCAAATAATTTGAGAAAATGAAAGCTATTATTATAAAATTTGCAAGTACATAATTTGCATTGATTTTCTGAGTTAACAATTCAGTTCATAGATTCATTCTAAGAATCTATGAACTGAATCAACAATTCAGTCTTATAGTAATTCACAATATGTATTTTCAGTAATATTGTTGCTTACATAAATACTTATAGGAAAATATTATGATCAAAACGTGATGTGACAGTCTCAACTTTCTCCAGTTGTACTGTCAGTTATATTGGCTGGAGGATTATGGTATCTGAAGTTGTTTGAAGAATATGGAGATTTATCCACAGCATCAAGTTGATCTAAAATGTTCCACTTGAATATCTTGAAATTATAATTCTAACTGTGAATTTAGTGCAACATTGCAAGTTGTACCTTGTCCTTCTCTAGCAAATCTTTTAACTATATTTAAGAGGGGGGGGTGGTGGTTGGAATGAGAAAGAGATACAGAGATTGCAGCTTAAATGAGATAGAAATATCAATATCTTTTTCCCCCTAATTCTAGTATGAAACTACAGATAAACATCTTGCACCAGATGGTCAATATGTGCCCAGAATTTTGTTTGTAGGTGAGTCTTTAGAAGTTGAAAATATTTACTTGAAAAACTGGTATCCAGCTAATAAAAATAGTCTCAACAAATATTTATTGTGCAAACAAAATTTGTTCACTATTCAGAATGAATGTGGAAAAACTAGAAAGAAGAACCACATATAGGTGATATCATTTGCAAAGTCTTTCCCCAGCTTGGTATCATCTGAATGTTTTGACACCATATTCCTCAGTATACACAAGTTCATAATATAGCTCTAATTAGGAATTTGTACTTCAGATGTTGATAATAGGAAAAATATGAATGGCTAGTTTTATAGAGTGTTTCTATCTTTCCTTGTCTCTAGATCCTACGCTGACTATTAGAGCAGATATTACTGGAAGATATTCCAACCGTCTCTATGCTTATGAGCCTCAAGATATTCCACTGTGTGAGTAATTTGTCTTTCATTTCACAGCTTTCAGAAGATTTAACAAAGGAAAATCCAGTGACTTATGCTATTAGCAAATATTTGAATACACCATTAGAATTTATCACCAAAAAACATTCATTTATTTGACACCATTTCCTTTCGTGTGTTGTAAGTGAAAGCCAGCTGAAAGGTTTTGTCCTGAGAGTTTAGCCATGTTGCATATTTATGTGTGACTCTGTATGATACGAATTGGCCGGCACTGGTGATTGGCCGGTACTGGTGATAGGCAACTTCTGTAGATCATGGCCCCTATTAGATCTTGTATGGCATCTTGAGTGTACACTGGCCATTGTGGAATTGTGGCCATTCCCCATTTTGGGAGTTGGATAAAGTTTCTGAGCTGCATTGTGTCCAGAAAACCAGAAACAAGTGCCAGTTTGGTGTAGTGGTTAAAGAACTGGATTAGAAACTGAGACATTCTGTTCTTCCATTAGTCAGAGAAGGTGGTTGGGTAACTTTGGGCCAGTTCACACTTTCAGCGCAATCCACGTGTTGTGGACAATATAGGAAGAGGAGTGTAGAGTCCCTTGAGTTGTACAAAATAATAGAGGGATATAAATCTGAAGAATAAATAAAAATGCCCAATTGCCCATGCAAGTGGCACTGGACTTTAGGGAATCTCTGAACTATCCTTTCTTCAGCTCTCTACCACAGTATGCCAGTGACAAATCATTCCTAGATAAAGCATTTGCATTTGAGATAAATTAAGAGTAGTTCATCAAAATGAATACAATCCAATTTAACCAAGTTATGAATCTGTTTTCTACAATAAACATGCTGTGAATGGTCATGCTATTTTAAGTCAATTTAAGATGTGGTTTTTATTTTTGCAGCTTGTTTAATTCAAATAATTCAAGCTTTAAAATTGTTTAATAGCACATGATGTTTTGTTTCTTAAAAAATAATGACTCCAAGTTCTTTATTCCTAGTGTATTCAAATATGCAGAAAGCTCTGATTCTGCTAAAGACAGAATTGTGAAGAAAGAAAAGTGACCTAATCTCAGATCTTCTGCACCTGACAGTCCAAATATGCTTAGTTTTCTCCCCCAAATGAAAGCAGCCTGGACTTGCATAGGGTATGGTTTGCTAATATGCTACTTTTTAATACCAAAACTATGTTATAAATATTCATTTATAAAATAATACTAACGTATGCTAAATCATGATTTAAAAATAAATCCACATTACATCTTTAACAAAAAAGAGTCTCTCTCACTGTCATTTTTAAACATCCACCTGTAAGTTTCTTAGTCAAAAGCAATACACAGGTAAAATATCTGAAAAAGATGACAATGAAAATAAGAAAATGTATAAAATTATAAATGCCAAAGTGTGCTTGGATCATTGTTGGTGTCTTCAGTCTGGGCGACGAAAGTTATGATGTAAAAATATAAAAATCAATACCTATCAATCAATGTACAAAAATTGTGCTTTGATTGCTTTTTGCAAACCATTTTGCAAACCATTATGAGGAATAGACACATGAATTTAAATAAATAAGTGAATTGAAACAGATATTTTCCATCCATCTGTGAAGCCGTTGCCTCAGTGTTTCAGTCTCAATTTAACTAAAATCTTTTGAATAGTTAATGGTTGACTTGCTATTTATATTACACACTGAAATGTATAAGCAAAAACCCTGTAATTGAAGTATGGTCATCTATTAAATATTAGCCTAACATGTTTAAGTATTAATGCTGGAAATTGCCTTTCCACAATCATGGGATTCAGACAGAATAGCAATCTTCCAATTAATACACAAATGAAATTTGTCAGTCTACTGGCAAAGTCATAGTTTGCAAAAAATACAGAAAACAAAAGTATTTTATGTACATAAAAGGTTCATATATATTTTAGCTCAGCATGCTGAATAAATCACATAAAATGTGGTTTAACATTCTAGACTATAATATATTGTGAAGTAGACTCAAAGTTGTGTGGAACATTATGCTAAACTGAAGGAGAACACTTTTGACTCCCAGGCTCTTTCCAGGACTCCCAGTTATAACTATTTGCCATGATTAGTGAATATTGGTGTGGAATGGTGAAGATGAATGAAAAACATTAGTTCTCTAGGAAAATAAGAATGCAAAAATGGAACCTCTCTTGCAGTTCCATTTCTATTACTCCTTTGCTGTTTCATTCACAGATATCCTGAAAGAAAATTGGCAACACAAATAGGCAGGGAGGAAACTCACACTTTGCCAGCTTTCATGCCACTTCTGAGTCAAAATCAGGGTTTTATGCTTCCAAACAAATGGAAAATGCTAGTAGGTCACTTGTTACTAGTGGCTGCTGCCATTCCAAAAAAAACCCCCATGAGTATTTACCCTGCCTGGCATAGCATAGCAATGAAATACAATTGCTTTACCCTGCCAGGCATAGCATAGCAATGAAATACAATTGCTTCACAAGCTACCCTGACTCCCAATAGACATCTGGGTGTGATTCAAATAGTGGTTACCTTAAAGTCCTAAATGACACAGAGCCAGGTATTTTGCTGGATCATCTTTTCTTAGCTGTTCTGCTTGTCTCACCAGGACAGAACAAAACAGGACAACAGAACAGAACAGAACAGAACAGAACAGAACAGAACAGAACAGAACAGAACAGAACAGAACAGTTGGAAAGAACTTTGGAGGTCTTCTAGTCCAACACCCTCTCATGGGTAAAAACCTATACTATTTCAAATTGTCCAATCTCTTTTAAAATCTCCAATGATGGAGCACCCACAACTTTTGAAGGCAAGATTCCACCATATTCAATAGCATATGGATTGAAATAGTACTGATACTTTTGAATTTTGGTATTGGAGAAGCCTTTATGGTAGCATGAAAGCTAAATAAACAAATTGATCACTGAAGAAATAAACCCAGAATTTTCACTAAAGTCACAAATCACCAGGTTCAAATTGTCCTACTTTAGACTTATTATTATTATTATTATTATTATTATTATTATTATTATTATTATTATTATTATTAATTTTATTTATATACTGCCCTTCTCC
>JANHZT010001744.1:158342-174389 GCA_032468215.1 Stegonotus admiraltiensis | reverse complement strand
GTATATATAGATATGTTTTATGTTTTATATGTCTTGTATGTGTTATTTATTTGTTAATAAAATTTATAAATTTTTATTAAAAAAAACAAAAAAAACACAGCTACCATTTAAGTTGACCCTAAACGAGTTTTAAGCAATAAGATATTTCACAAAATGGAAGCCATAAAAGGTCCATTTCTGTCTGGACATTTACTGGTGTTAAAGGGGGATTAGTAAGTAAGAATTTTCTCACTTTTGTTACAACTCCGGACATTCATGCAGTAGCAGGTGTGTTTTTTCTTAGATCTCAATTCAATCAAAGCTTTAAAGGACATAATCAACACTTCAAACTGTATCCAGGGATGAACTGGCAACCCATATAATGGACGAAGAGTGAGGCTGTAGGGTCTCATCTTTTAGAGCTCATCATACATCTAACTGTTCTATTTGGGATTGACTGTAACTTTACCAGGTTGTTGTAGAACACCTCCTAATAGATGGTATTACCATAATCTGAGGGGTGACAAAGACAGGGGTTACTTTGGCAAAGTCATTATGCTCCAAAATTGGTTGTAGATAGTTTATTAGCAAAGTTGGAAAAATGTCCATCAAGCCATAGACATCATCTGAGCACCAGTCAACTCACCTTCAAAGGCAATGTAATTTAATCCAAATCCCGATCCTATGATAGAGAACCAGACTCTGTTCTCCAATGAAAGTCCTGTTTGCATAAAATATATGAGCAGGTGCATAGTTTGGGTCATTCTAGGATTTGTGAGCAATACACTGAGTACCATTTCATTCGAATTTAAACTTCCTGGCTGGAAATTATAGGATTCATTATAGAAATTTCTAACCCTTGTTAATCATTCTCCTTTGCCAACAAATCAAGCACTGATCATAGTCCCATACTCTGAATTCTAGAATAAATCATACAAATAATCCCTGGATTTTGCAAGCACTTAACTGCACTAAATTATAATCTAGGGGAAAAACAGTAAAAATGCAACTCTTCAGCAAACAAAACAAAATGGTGCACAACAGAATTTCCAGTTCTGTATTTTAAAACCCAACACTGCCAATGGTGGCTACAGTACAATCATTTTCCTATATTTTATGAGGAATGTCATTATCACTGGAATTATAATGCAAAGCCATTAATTTAGCCTCAGCAATGCCAATGCAACCTTCTCATCTCTCCTTGTCTATGACAGGCATGGAAGAAGGGCTATATAAAAAGGGCACAAAAAGTTCAATCAAAATTCAACTGCCAAGCAAAATATAATAAAATAAATAAAATATATTTATAATATAATAAATACATGTTTTTACACATACACACACACACACACGCAGAACCTGAAGTGCTTTTGCTTTCTCATGATTAGGTTTAGAATAAAACACAAGGTAAGCTATGTGGTAAAAATAAGCTCACTGAAACATAACACCAATTGCAAAGACAGCATGTTACTTTGAAGTTAACACATTCTCGTCACTGATTACTTATGTTAATGCAATCTAAGACTGCACTTATAAAACCAAGGATAGCTGCTGTGTCATCTTCAAGTCAGTTTCTATGTAATATGCCAGACATTCACTTAATTATCCTTTTTTCCATCTCTGGTCATCAGTATACTTACATAAACAAGGTTAGCTCTCTGCAAATACTGGGTTTTTGGCTCCCATGTTCATTTCCAATGTTGAAGCTGCTCTGTGCTTGGGTTACACAGTAGATGTCTCTCTCAGCTAAAACTGAGAACTCCATGGCAGATGAACAAAAATCTAAATCTTGCACATTAAAGGGTCATAAATCAAAGAGCGACTTACTCAGGTTGTAACTGATGTTTAAGCAGCTGGACCATTCGCAGCCATGGAAACTTTCCTTTCTTTTTAATCAGCAGTTCAGATTGATGACACTTACTGTATTGTGTGAAGTCAGATACATTCCCCTTCAGGGATTTATAAACTCTTTCAAATTTCTGCTGAATTCAGACAGACAGATCCTTTAGCCCACATTGCTCCCTTGAGACCTACATGGCAGACATTCAGAACAGGTATATTCCTCAACTTACAACCATTTGTTTAGTGACTGTTTAAAGTTATGACAGCCCTGAACAAAGCGACTTATGACCATTTTTCACACTTATGACAGTTGCAGCATCCGCATGGTTACGTGACCAAAATTTGGACTTTTGGCAACTGGCATGTAGTTTTTGCAGTTGCGGTGTCCTGGGGTCATGTGATCACCTTTTGTGACCTTCTACCAAGCAAAGTCAATGGAGAAACCAGATTTAAAACTACAGTGATTCACTTAACAATTGTAGCAAGAAAGGTTGTAATGGACAAAACTCACTTAATAACTATCGTGCTTAGCAATGGAAATTTTGGGCTCAATTGTGGATATAAGTCGAGGACCACCTGTGTGGTTCTGAGTGGTTAGAGAGATTGAGGGGTATCCTAGCTGTAATATTTCTCATTTTAGAGCAGGGGTGTCAAACTCACGTCATCACGGCATCATGTGACGTATTGGGACTTTCCCCCCCTTCGCTAAACCAGGTGTGGGCGGGGCCAGCGTGTGATGCATCCGGCCCACAAGCCAGGAGTGTGACAGCCATGTTTTAGAGCTATCATATCTGGACTGCAGACGTTCCAATTACCTCTAGATCAATGGCTCCCAACCTTTGGGGCACTAGTGACCAGTTCTGTGGAGAGGTTTTTCGGTGCACTGAAGGGAGGGGGAGCATGGTTTCACGTGCTGCCTCCATCCTGCATGTGCGCAATGGGGCTTCACTCATTTGCGTGGCCCGGTTTCTGGTGTGCTGCAGACCATTGCCAGTCCGCAGCCTGGGGGGTTGGGAAACGGTGCTCTACAGCACAATCAAGTGTTAGTGTTTTATGAATCTGGTTGCTGCCTCTTGTGGTCAACCAAATTTTTGCAGGCCACTTATGTTTGACCAACCTTATACAAAATTGTGTATCATGGTATGAAAATCACAAGAATGCAAGTCCCACTTCATCAGTGAATGATTTACGAAAGCTTTGCTAATGTGAATATGCTATTAAACAATAGAATGGTTTATTCTTATGTTATTGATTATATATTTAAAACACCTAGTTATTTAAACTGTGATATCATGAAGTTATAACAAAACAGAGGGAAGTGTAAAAGAATCAATGCTTTTTTTCATTTGGGAGAATGTAACCTATTCCTTTTTTTTAAATCTAATCAGGATTTGGGTATCTAACTGACATACATGAGTTTATGACAACACTTTTAAAAATATGTATAGAAGTATAGTTCAAAAGGGTCAAATTCCTAAGTAATTATGTTCAGGAATAGTTCAAGTTACAACTAAAAAGTGCTGTACAATCCTTTTGTTATGTTCCCAGAAATCCTTGAAGAATTCTTGATGGGAGGAAAAAATGGGAAAGAAACAATGCTTGGTTAGTAAGGTCTATACATTGCTTTCCACAAAGTGCTTCTCTCCTGCAATGCTACGACCAAAACTCAACAATTCTCAACCAGTGACAGTCCCCAGAAAATGGGAAAGTGGAGCTCCAAGCTGAGACACAAAGATACGAGCTTTTCAAAGGTTCAACTGGATCAATTCCCTCTCTATTCTTCCTCCTTGTCTTTGAAAAGTATATTTTGCATATTACATAACTCAATCATTCTCTTCCTCAGCTCATCCTGCTGTCATAGGGTGGTTACACAGCATCAGGCTCCTGTAAGTCAATGTTTATACAAACTTTGCAGAATTGATACACCACCACCACCACCACCACCACCACCCCATTTTATCACCTAGTTTTCCCATGACCACTAATTTTGGATAACGGACTAAATTGACAATGGCAAGACTATTTTAACTTCTAAAAATGCCACTAATAGGGCTTCAGCTGGTTGTCTCTTTCATTTGAAGACAAGAATACATTGATGCCTACCATCAGCAAATGCTAGCATATACCTCCTGAAAGCTTTTGTGGTCTTTCAAGTAGAAAAGAATTGTGTATTATTTCTAAACAATGTGTTTGGAAATATGTTGTATGTGGAAATGATGTTGGGAGACAGGAGGAAGATCTGCAGACTAGATAACTATCATACAAAAAAAATATCAGCCCACAGAAGGAAAATTCTGTCTTAATTAAAATGGGCCAAATTATTTAATTCCTTTTAAACTGTTTTAAATTTTATATGTGTTCATTTTTACTTTTGGCTGTGCACCGCCCTGAGGCTTCGGGAGAAGGGCGGTATAAAAATTAAACAAACAAACAAACAAACGGAGCATGGGAAGCATTTTAGAATGCTTCCATTTCCATATTAGACTACCACCCCCCCATTCATAATTTGAGGTGGGGTTGGTCTAATATAGGGACTGGCTTCTAGATGCTATACATGCATTTAACGGTTCCCTTGACTTCAATGGAGTTTACTTAACTAATTAAATTAAACACTATATTATATAAATCATTGTATCGAATCAAAATAAGAGCAGATACATTTTCTCTTACGATCACTTTTTAAAATATTAAGACTGTAATGTTATATACATTTAACTGGAAAGAAGCCCTTCACCAACTTCTAATATAGATGAATTGACACTATTGACACTATTAAAAATCCCAATTTATTCTTAATCATAAGGCATATAATAATGGCATGTATATTATGCCTTTAATATCTATGTCTTTGGTTGATTTAGCACATGCTTCTTCAGCTGGATGGCTTCAAATACGCTGATGCTATACTTCAGATAATTTCCACCAATATGGCCAAAGCTAATTTGTTAATTCTGGGATTTATAGTCCTAATTAATCTGGAGGGCAACAGGATGCGAAAGACTAATGTAGTCTCTAGAATAGACTAATATAATATGGTGTTACTTAAACTTTTGGAGCTTAACCTCCTTATTTAGTGGCTTAGTACCTACACGGCAGTGGTGGGTTCCTCCTGGTTTGGCCGAGCTGGTAGCGGTGACGATGTGACGTCACCGAACTGGTTCTCTTTGTCTGGGAGCTGGGTCCTCCTGCCCACCCCCACATTATTCCTACCTTTATTACTTTTTTAGCCCAGCTGATAGGTGCGGCAGGGTGCATTGCATTGCCACACCTCAGCTGGGCAGATACCTAACGCGCTTGCGCTGAGTGCAAGGCGATCGCACGCAAAGCGCGTGCACGAAGAGAACCAGTAATAAAGCTGGTTGGAATCCACCACTGCTACATGGTATTTTAAGCCATGATATGAAGTGTTCGCTTTAGTATATTATGTAAACCTTTCCAATTATTGCTTATTCAAAAAATGTTGGTGAAGCATACACTATCTTGTTGTGAGAAACAATCCATTTTAAAAATTTAAAAACTCAAGATGAAACTGAACATTGTCATTATTAATGATAATTTTAAATGCATTTAAAAAGAGCACAAAAACTCTTAAGTTTTGCTAAATACTTGTCTAGGGATCTTATGCTATGTGCTCATCTAATCAGAAGAAAATAAATCTGTCTTCCCCTCAGGAAGATCATTGTTATCCAAATCAAAAATCATTTTGTATTATTCTGTGATATCCATAATTCTGCTCACTGCATTGCTAGGAGAAATGCAGCTCAATAACATAACATATAGATTATAGGGTAGATGCTAAACTGCTTTCTTTAGTGTTTACACTGCATTCAGAACATATTCAGAACATATTTGTCAATTTTGTTATGCTGCAACCTGATTCTGCAGTTGTTGAAATTCATTTCCCCCCTCATTAATCTACACTAGTACCCCATAATGACAAAGTGAAAATAGAATTTTAGAAATGTCTGTAAATTTATTAAAAAGAAAAAAACCCTGAAATATCACATAGGCAGGCGTAAGTATTCAGACTCAGTACTTTGTTGAAGCACCTTTGGCAGCAATTAGTCTCAAGTCTTTTTGGGTATGATGCAACAAGCTTTGCACACCTGGATTGGAGGGTTTTCTGCCATTCTTTCTTGCAAATCCTCTCAAGTTCAGTCAGGTTGGATGGCAACCGTCAGTAGACAGCCATTTTCAGGTCCTGTTCTGACCTAGGCTTCCTTAAGTAGCAAGAAGCAGAGTCTTAGTCCCCTTTTATTTACACGACTTTGAATTACGTTCATTCACAGTCAGCATGGCTTTGCAAACAGTCTTTCAGAGGCATATTTATTAACACACCTTATCTCGCTGCTGCCAGATAACTAGTTTCCAACCGCAGACAAAGTCATGAACAGAATTTTCACTTTGGCAACGACCAACTGAACGAATTGTTTCCTGCAAAAGCCCCCTCCCCGTTCACTCTTTTGTTTCCTATGGGAGGGGCCAATCACCTCCAAGGTGATTGCTTCCTTACTCTGCCTCCAAGGACTCTGCTTCCTTACTTATTCTTGTCTTCTGGCAGCTCTGCACATGCGCACACTGGGAACAGGCTCTAACTCTTCTTCTGACTCACTGCTGTCTAGCTCCCTCTCTGCCTCCGATGCAGAGCCCTCGCCTGAGCTTTCCCCAGCCCCCAGGGCTGGCCCATGTTCCTCCCCAACCTCACTCTCCGACTCTGCTGCCAGCTCTGCAGGCCATTGGCAGGCCACAACAGGTCCCTACGGAGATGTTCAATAGGGTTCAAGTCAGGGCTCTGACTGGGCCACTCTAGGACATTCACAGTTATCCCTAAGGCACTCCTGAGTTGTCTTGGCTGTTGGAAAGTGCTTAGGATCGTTGTCATGTTGGAAAGTGAACCTTCAGCTCAGCCTTAGGTCCTGAGCTCTGTGGAACAGGTTTTCATTGAGGATATCCCTGTACTTTGCTCCATTCAGCTTTCCCTCAATCCTGACCAGTCTCCAAGTCCCTGCTGCTGAAAAACATCTCCACAACAAGATACTACCACCATCATGCTTCATTGTGAGGATGATATTGGGCAGGTGATGAGCGGTGCCTGGTTTCCCCCAGACATAATATTTAGAATTGAGGCCAAACAGTTTCATTAGTCTGAGAGTCCTTTGATCTTCAATCTGGGAGTCCTTTGTGTGCTTTTTTGCAAACTCCAAGTTGGCTTTAATGTATTTTGCACTAAGTAGAGGCTTCCATCTAGCCCAGTGGTTCTCAACCTGTGGGTCGGGACCCCTTTGGGGGTCGAATGAGGGGTCGCCTAAGACCATCGGAAAACACATATTTTCAATGGTCTTAGGAATAATTTTATTGTTGGGGGTCAACACAACATGAGGAACTGTATTAAAGGGTCGCAGCATTAGGAAGGTTGAGAATCACTGATCTAGCCCATCTGCCGTAAAGTCCAGATTGGTAGAGGGTTGCAGTGATGGTTGTCCTTCTGGAACTCTGTCCCATCTCCACACATGATCTCTGGAGCTCAGTCAGAGTGACCATCGGATCTCTTACTAAGGCTCTTTTCTCCCGATTGTTCAGTTTGACCAGGAAACCAGGTCTTGGAAGAGTCCTGGTTGTGTAAACTTCTTCCATTAGAGAATTATGAAGGCCACTGTGCTCTTAGGAACCTTCAGTGTAGCAAAAATGTTATTGTAGCCTTCCCCAGATCTGTGCCTTGCAATAATCCTGTCTTTGAGGTCTGCAGGCAGCTCCTTTGACCTCATGGCTTTTGCTCTGCTATAATATGCATTGTCAGCTGTGACACCTTCTATAGAGAGGTGTGTGCCTTTCCAAATCATGTCCAGTCAATTTAATTTACCACAGGTGAAGTTCAATCAAGGTGTAGGAACATGTCAGCAATGACTATAAGAAATGAGATGCACTGGAGCTAAATAGCAAGTATTGTTGCAAACGGTCTGAATACTTATGCCAATGTGATATTTCATTTTTTTTCTTTTTAATAAATTTACAGATATTTCAAAAATACTGCTTTCAGTTTGTCATTATAGGGTACTGAGTGTAGATTTCTGAAATGTGTTGCCACACCACAGAAGTTATCTATGCCAGAGTCCAAAAGCCCTCTGTGTTGTTGATTATAGAATTTCTCAACAGTCATCATGCTAATAGATGTCCTGTGATAAAGGAATCTTTGGGTTAAGAGATCAGCTTCTAACTAAGTGTCCCAACAGATGCTCTTCCTTGCAATTTTCTTTACCATAAGCCTAAATCAACAAAATGATTAGAAGGTGGAGGAACTGGAATCCAATAAGAATCATCACATGATGAACTGGCAACTCATTTCCTTTTCTCCTATGAAAAAGACTACTCATAATGCAGACACAGTTTAATTCTCCCCCAAAGTGGAAATACAATTCAGGATCTAGAAAATTATACGTACATTCCCACATCTTTACCATCTAATCCACTGGACTTTCAAAAGCTTTGTGGAGAGCAAGGTGCAGACCCCCCACCCCCCAGGATGCTTTATTTTAAACAGAAGCACAACTGAAGCCTGTCAGACCCTTTCCCTGAGACCCTTTGCCAACTAATCCTAATCATGTGAGGATGAGATGACATTCTCTTGACCGCATGCTCTTTGATAGGCTGAAGCATTCCTCGTAAGACTGCATGCACTTTAACACTGAACCAGAATAGACTAGACTAGACTAGACTAGATTTTTTTTATTGGCCAAGTTGATTGGATACACAAGGAATTTGTCTTGGTGCATATGCTCTCAGTGCACATAAAAGGAAAGATACGTTCATCAAGAATCATAAGGTACAACACTTAATGATAGTCATACGGTACAAATAAGCAATCAGAAAACAATAGCAATATAAATCGTAAGGATCCAAGCAACAAAGTTACAGTCATAGAGCCATAAGTGGAAGGAGATGGATGGCGGGAACAATGAGAAGATTAATAGTAGCGCAAACTTAGTAAATAGTTTGACAGTAAATAACAACAGTAAAAAGTCCCTCTATCCAGGCCATGCTGCCTTCCAGCGTGTAAGCAAACCTTAGGATCACAAGCTACGTTGAGTTTAGCCAGAATCAGAATAGCACTGGGGCGCACCTTAAAGGTCTTCTAGTCCAGGCCCCTGCTCAGGCAGGAAACCCTACACCATTTCAGACAGGTGGCGGTCTACTCTTTATTTAAAAACCTCCAATGATGAAGCACCTACAACTTCTGAAGGTAAAGTGTTCCACTGGTCAATTGTTCTGAGTTATCCCAGGGAAGGAAATTAGGGAAGAAAACGGGTAGACAAAGGGATGCCTCTTAGTACCACTCACCTTTCCACAGCCTGGGGGTCCCCAAAGAATGAGTGAGGGGATTTCGTGAGCCTCCAGCAAGGACCGCAAGAGTGTCTCTTTCCCCAACACCTGGTTCTGCCCCACATAATCTCTCAGATGGCTCGGCCTCAGCTTATCGGCCAATGGCTTCCCTTCCAGTTTTTGGGCCAGGCTCTCTCCCCGCAACAGCGGCTCCAAGGCATCTGGTGCTCGCTCGGGATTCTCCCCCCGCCGCTCTTCCCCCTTTCCCAGATTTGGAGAGGTAACAGCGCCCCGGGATGCCCCCGCTTGGGCTCCTCCGGAGTTTCTACCTCTGTGAAAAAGGGAAAACACCGAGGAAGAACCGAGGGCATTCCCCGGCTCCTCTTCTTTGTTTTTCCGCTCCGGAGATTGGGAGAGCCGCATTTTCTTAAAGCAGGGCTGCTGGGCCAGAGGGGGCAGCCCCGCGGTTGCTGTGGGTTTTGGGGCGCTGTTGCTCCTGCCTCCGACCTCTCCGGTGAACAAGTCTTCCCCTTCGCCCTGCAAATGCAAACAGGTATCCAGATGTGAGTTGATGCGCGCAGAGGGAAGTTCCATCAGGCAAACCGGGCAGCTCACCAGCGGCTCTTCCTGCGCAATACCTCCTTCCATTTCCCGGCAGGAGGAAGGCAGGACAGTGGGACCCCTAAATTAACACTAATCGGTGGCGTCTTCCTCTTGGGGAAAGTGTCTCCGTTGATCAATCCCTTTTAGACCCTTCCCGACAAAAAAAAAAGAAGCGACGTCCAGAAAAAGTTTGCCTCTGGGCACCCCAGTAACCACAACACGCTCAGGAAGGAAGAGCAGCAAAGTCACCGCCTCCTTCGGCGGGCTGCTTACAGACCCACAGACTGTCGGGAATTGTAGTTCTTCCGCCCGCCTGCAAAAACTACCCAGGATTTAAATTTCTACATGCAACACATTTAATTCTCTCTCTCTCTCTCTCTCTCTCTCTCTCTCTCTCTCTCTCTCTCTCTCTCTCTCTCTCTCTCTTTTTTTTTGCTCGAACTTTCGAGCGGCGCGGGAATATATAGATATTTTAAACCTGTATATTTCGAGGATAAAAATGCGGTCGCTTGTGTGCACTTTTAACAGCGTTTTCCACTGGAATCAATTGCTGATAGGGAGAAACGTTACACACACGTACAAACACACACTGAAAGAAACAGACAGACCGACAAAAGAGGCGGGATGGGCTGCCAAGGTGATCTGCTGTTAGAGCTGTTTAAACTTGCCGATTTTAAGGTGTGTGAATTTCACCTCCCAGAATCCCCAACTGGCCGTGTTTCAAGTGTGAGAAACACCGAGAGGAAAACAGCAACTTCTATTTCATCTATTTCAGGAGTCATGACGGGACAGCAAATTATTTCCTGAGTTGTTATATAGGTACACTTTAAAAAAAAGCAGTGGCGGTGTAAAAAAATGTGATTGGTTGCAATTTTATGATAGTCAAATCTTAAACTGAAGTTGGCAGAACTGTAAAACTGCTAAAAGGCCAATGCAATTTTCCCGATTCCAAGCTATGGGAAATGATATCTCTGTATTGTTCTTCAGTGATGCATCTCATTGCATGGCCAGATATGGTGCCAAATGTCAGAAAGGATATATCCAGCAGACTGTAAAATGGAAAATGGATTAGAAAAATGGAAAATTCAAGAGTCAAGTAATTTTTACTTGAGAAAAATAAAAGGGGATATATTATCAAATATAAAGTGAGGGGATCCTTGGTGCTCTGTGAGCATCTTCTTGCAGATGTTTCATTACTCAAACTAGGTAACATCATCAGTGCTAGTAAGGAATGGGGTTTGCTCTCAGTTTTCATTTGGTATTGTTTACTTCTTGATTGTTAGTTAATGTTAATCTTGGGGTTATGTTCATCTGGGTGTTTTATTGCTGGTGGGGAGGTGTTTTAATCTTATTGTTTCCTTTTTTGGATTGTTGATTATCTCTTTTGTACAGTATGTAGATGTTGTTTATGTCTGTGTGTCTATTGGTGCCAATTTGTCAGAGTACCATGCTTCTAGGAATTCTTTAGCATTTTTGGACTTGGCTTGGTCTAACATAGTCACAGTTTCCCAGTTGAAACTATGGTTAAGTCTTTTCATATGTTGAGAAATTAAGGAGTTTTCATCATGTCTACTGACTGTTACTTGATGTTAACAAATGTGTTCTGCTATTAAAGTAGGCTAAGATTTTTTCTCTGTTATTCTAGAGGTTAGGACTTGAATAAGGGACTCCAGAAGAGTAGACAAGGACATGCCCACTACTGACTTCAAGAGCCACCCCTTGAGTTGTCAGAGACTTGAAGATGTTACTGCATTTCATTTTTGTTTTATAAAGAATAAGAGTTATGGAATGTA
The DNA here is from genome assembly GCA_032468215.1 of Stegonotus admiraltiensis. Taxonomy (NCBI): domain Eukaryota; kingdom Metazoa; phylum Chordata; class Lepidosauria; order Squamata; family Colubridae; genus Stegonotus; species Stegonotus admiraltiensis. The sequence continues at coordinate 162,855 of JANHZT010001744.1, read as the reverse complement.
AATCATAATTTATATATCTTTTATTATATGAAAAAGTTAAATGTATCCATGTATCATATTAGTAACTGCATATTCTTTCTTAACCATATACCTACCATTCAGTTGATAAATGCAGTGAAATGTGCTCAATTAGAGCAGTGAAGAAATAATAGCTTTGCCCGAATAGATGTTGCACATGGAGTCTTCTTCTGGTTCCTCTGTAAAGTAAAGCTGACACCCATTATGAGGTGGTGATTAGGTGGCTGGTATAGAGAACTATGGAGACTTTAATGCCAGTTGGCAGGGTTAGCCGTACTGTCAGTTTAGCCACCTGTTTTAGACCCAGCCTCATCCTGGGTTATGAAAGCAGTCAGAGTGGTAACCTGTGATTGTGGTGTGACACCCTGTTTGAGGAAGGGGAGTGATGACTCTTGCCTGGAAGATGGCAATAGTGCAGTCCTACGGTGGGATGAAATCTACTTACCTTCCTTACTGGTTCGGAGCAGTGGTGAATTGCTCCCGGTTCGCACCAGTTTGCAAGAACCAGTAGTAAAAATTTGTAGTAATTCGGAGAACCGGTAATAACATTGGCTGGCCACGCCCCCAAACCAGTCCCCGGCCCCATTGCCGCTCGTTTACCCTGCCCAGCTCATCATAGGCTTTTTTTTTTACTTTTAAAAGCTTTTTTTCTACAACCTCTTTGGCCGAAAAAATGCTTTTAAAAAATTTTTTTTTAAAAAAGCCTCTGATGATCGTGCGGCTCAACTGGGATCACCAGAGACTTTTAAAGGCATTTTTTTTCTACAACCTCTTTGGCCGAAGAGGAGGTAGAAAAAAAAAACCCTTTAAAAGCCTCTGGCGATCCCAGCTGAGTTGCCTGATCGTCAGAGGCTCCTAAAAGCCTTTTTTCCTGCAACCTCTTAAGGTTGTAGAAAAAATGCTTTTAAAAATAAAAAAGTTGGCCATGCCCACCCAGTCACATTAACCCCCCACCAAGCCATGCCCACAAAATAAGCCAGGTCCACAGAACCGGTAGTAAAAAAATTTAGAACCCACCCCTGGTTCGGAGGTGCACATGTGTGCACTAGGAAGGTTTGATAGGTGGATGAAAATGCCAAATCCACCCTATAAAGAAAATATGTATAAAATGTTTTATAGGTGGCATCTCCCATCTGCCAGATTGGCAAAGATGTTTCCAAATACTTCTCCGCTATTTTGGAAATATAAACACCAAAAGGGAACATTATCACATGTAGTGGTCTTATCATAAGGCAAAACAATTCTGGCAAATAATTAAAACACAAATAGAAGAAATTATAAATCAACAAATAGAAATGAGGCCAGAAGCTTTCCTACTGGGAATAATTTCAGGTTCATATGAAAAAGAAATATACTTAATCATTCACATAATTACAGCAGCACGAATAGCTTTCGCTCAGAACTGGAAAAATAATGATATACCATTAAAAGACAATGTGATTAGAAAAATTATGGAGTATGTGGAAATGGATAAGCTTATGAAGGAGATACAAGAAAAAGACAAAACAGAATACTACCTAGTCTGGGAGAGATGGTATAAATGGTTGGAGGAAAAGGGGAAAAAAAAGGACAAGGGAAGACTAAATAATGGTTAAATTAGGTGGAGAAATATAGGAAGAAATGGGAAGAAATAAAAATTGTGGAAAGGAAATTAGGTAAATGTTTATGTCAAATGTAAATAAAATAATTAGAATAATATAATGGTATATATATATGATATATTAGAAATATATGTATAAAAGATATATTAAGAGACAGAAAATGTATAAATATGGATTACTGACGTGAAACTGTTGAAAAGAAGATGTAAATATCTGTTTTTGTTTGTTTTAAAAAAACCCTGTTTATAAAATATATTTTTTAAAAAGAAGAAAATGCCAAATCCATTCTAGATTTCTGGCTGTGCAATCCACCATAAAATTTATTACCGGTAAATGTATATACTGCCTGACTCTCAGCAAATCTGGGTGGTTATTTATTGTTAAAATGGTTGGAGTTCAACATAAAATCTTTGAAAATCCATGTTTCTTGTCTATTCCACAGAGAATCCTTTATGCCAGATATTTTGTTTCTCTTCTATATTTGGCTGTTAATCCATCTCAGGGGACCTTGGCCAATTTTATTTTTCCTTCACTTTGCCCTCATTACTGTCATTTGCCATCTCATATGAATATTTCTAAAGAGGTTCCCCATGGCCCATTATCTTGAGAAAGATGGGATAGTTTCAAGGATTTAGCAGTTATGAAAACATTTGATAATCACACTACCTAATCCAACAGGGGTTAAGGAGAAAGTAATGGAAGGAAACAGAGAAGGAAAATAAAAGCGTCCTTATTTATTTTTAGGATGCTTCAGAAATCTTGAACCAATTTACAAATTATAAATTGTGCAATCAAAACAATACATTCAAAACAATATAGAAACCATACACAGTTTTTTAAAAAGAGAAGGGAATAAATCCATAAACAGAATCACATTCATGCTACATCCATATAGGGAAGGCTTTTATGAAGAGAAATATTTTCAATAAATATCTAAAAGATGTGACTGTAACAAATTTCACTGGGGAGAATGTTCTGTGGGTCCACTGGACATCTCCCAATGATTTATATAATCAACTAGTACTATAAAGATTGATCTGTCAGATAGTGTAATCCCAAGATTGCTTTGAACCTCGTATTTCACTCTGAACCTGGTTTGTTAGGTAACTGGTAGCCAGTTCTATTGGTTCAATGGAGATGTATTATATAAGTGGCTAGGTTCCCCATTTGGTACCCTGGATATTATATCATGCAGCAGCTGTTTTTCTGAAGGTTGGGGGGGGGGAACCCAATGTTCAATATTTTCTACTTCTATTTGTTTTCCTTTTTACAGGCAATAACAATAAGAGAAATTGAGGGAGATAATTCTATACCAATTTGTGAAACTACAATGAATAAACATATAATTGAATACCATCCAGAGTTCTATCAATTTAACCAGCTACACAACATGAACACCCAATATTACAACAGTGGAGAGAATGGAGTGACGCTTTTTCATAATTTGGATTCGGTGAAAAGTATTACAACTGACAATGAGGTATGTGTATGTCTCTGGGTGCATTGTTGCTAATTATCTACTGTAGTCATTGTGGCTGTGGTGCCTATATATTCTTCATCTTCACAGCCATTTTGGGAAAAATGGCAAAAGTGTGAGTTTGTTTGCTCAGAATTTGCAGAAATTTTTCAAAGTTTATTTAAGGGTCAAACATAAAAGTAGTTCTGATCAGGTTTATTTCTATCCTGATACTGTATCTCACTGAATAGTTTCCAGTAGCGTGAGGGGATGGAAATGTATTTATATTTTTGCCTCTCTCATTTGCAGTACAGAGTTGTTTCAGTGAAAGTGCCCCATTAAGGTGCCCCCCATTAATTATGAACGAGTAATTATTTAACAATAATATTGTATGAAAAATTAATGTAGGGCAAACATTGCTTCTTTTTAAATAGATACCTCACCAAATCCTCTTTTCACTTGTTTACAGAATGATTGTTTCGTTTAACATAAAGGCTTTCTTTTCTTTTGTTTCTGGCTTCTTATCTTTTCCCTCCCTTCTTCCTCTATCCGCCTGTCAGGTAGATATCTCAATTTTTCTCTCTCTGGCTTTTTTGCACTCCAGCCTTCAACTGCTTATCTCTCATGCATTAACTAGCTGGAATGATGAAGAAATCCTTTCCCAGGTTTCATCCTCTTCTTTCACTTTGGCCACAAAGATGGCCAGGTGTTCTATTTGCACCACAATGAACAAGTTTCCTGATTGGTAGATTTTCCTGCTTCCCTTTCATCTCCCACCCAGATCAGGAAAACAAGCACCAATTCCTTTCCTTTCTATGGGAATGTCTTTTGAGGACTGATAACAGTGTTACTTGGGCTAAAAGGAAAAATTAGGCAGAATCGTGCACAAAGAAATTAACAGTATTTTGCTATTACTCTGACAATGGGGCGGTGGGGGCGTGGGAGCCCACAAAAGTCCAGACTTTCATGACAGACAGCCCAGAACAGCTACTGTGAAATAGCTGTTGGAGGCAGATAATGGGGATGGGAGGGGCACACCAGCCGAACATACACCAGCCAATTGAAATGGAGACATTTACATAAAATGGAATGAAGCATTTTAGGCTAGTGGTCACCAACTGGTGGTCCGTGGACCACTGGTGGTCCATGAGAAAATTTTGGTGGTCCGCAGAAAAATTATTCACATTTTTTATATTGCACTAAATCAGGGGTCCTCAATCTACAGCCCATGGACTGGATATATGCAATGAATTTTTGTTGCTGCAGAGTTTCCCCCTTCGGGCTCTTTTTGTGTGGAGGGGGGCTTCAGCCTCCTGGTGTGGGGCTTTGGGCAAAGGCTGAAGGAAAGCGCTGCTGGTGGTGAAGAGCTGGAGGGCCTTGTTCCAGTGGGACTGCCTCATGGCCTGGAACTGGCTGACCATCTCAGCCCACTGAGCCT